>VZRX01006186.1:2467-205451 GCA_013398075.1 Notiomystis cincta
AGCCGGCAGCGAACCCGCCCCGGCGTCTGTCTCTTGTGTTTAGTTCTGATTTTCCTGTTCTCCGAGCTAAAGCAGCGGCACGGGGCGGCCGGCAGAGCGGGAAGGTTCCCCCGCCCTGGCGGGAGAGACCTCGCTTCCCGCTTCCCCCTTCCCGCTTCCCGCTTCCCCCTTCCCGCTTCCCGCTTCCCCCTTCCCCCTTCCCGCTTCCCCCTTCCCTGCATCCGCCGCAGTGGCAGCAGCGCTTCCCCGCGCCTTTCGCCACCGGGAGCGGCGCCTCTGCCCGATGCCCGGCTGCTCCCCGCCGGGGCCGGGACCCCCGCAGTCGTTTTCGGGGGACCCAGCGCGGATTGTCCGGCCTAAGGGGGTGGGACACCGACAATGACAGTTCGGGTCTCCCCCAGGAAGCAGTTCCCGGGCTCCTGGGGCGGGGAGTGCCGAGAAAGCGGTGCAAGAAATTGCTTGGCAATCACTGTCATGTCAAATCTTGGCGTGTGCAGGGCAGTTACCAAACACCTCATACATAATTTCTGTTCCACTGGCTGCTGCTTTTTGATGTCGTGTTTCACATAAATTTTACAGGAGCATTAATTAAGCTCTAGCATGTCCTAGCAAGGCTAGGATTTGTTCTCTTTCACAGGCTGGGCCTTTTCTTGATTGACATTAAAATGTGTTTGCAGGCCAGACTACCTCCAGGTCTGTGGCTGTATGGGCTGTAAGGATGTGCTACTGAGCAAAACACCCCTGAATTGCTTCTAAACAGTGAAGGATAACTGTGGCTTTCATCCCATTTTTGTTGGATATTGCTCTGGCCATGGCCAGATCATTGCAAACCTTTTGTTCGTTTTCCCCACTTGTTCTTTTCTCCATTTGTTAGAAAAGGTTTTACTTCTTACCCCATTTCAGATAAGGGAGAAAGGGGAGTGGTAGTGGAAGGAAAAATGTTTGTGCAGCACTTTGAAGACAATTGCTGCTAAGTAAATGAACTGCATTGACACTGAAATGTGAATCATAGAGATGGGAATAGGTCATGAATCTCTTTTTCTCTGCCTGTGCTATGTGTTTCCGCTGCATAGGCTGGGAGGCTTTGCCACTTTGTTTAGTTTTCTTAAGTAACTTGAAAAATCAGCGTTTTTCCTACTGAGTTTTGGGAGAATTGTTTACACTTAGCCTTTGTCATTAGGAAATGTAATGGACCTTATTTAGAGGAGCTGATTCTTTTTCTGTTTCTTCACTTCTACTCCTTCTTTAGGCCTTCAAGAGTGATTTCTCTTTGTGTCTATGAAATTTTCGAAAATTCATTAGTAATTAGTTTGTTACTTTCACATCCTCCCCAAAACTTATGATAAAAGGTATTGTTCAGTCTGTACAATGAAGTCTTCAAAACTCAAAGCAGAACGGTGCCTCTATAGCCTTAATTACTTTTCCTATGCATTTTTATAATGATAGAGCTTTTAATTATACACTGACGTGCTATTTTTTTTCTCTCTACATACATAACAAGATGGATGTTACTCTCTCTTTGAGCACTGTTTGCTATTTTATTTTCATTTTGTTCTCATAAAAAAGAACCTTGACACAGTCCTCTGTGTCCTTGAAAGCATGGGTACAATAAAGGTTTTCTTGCAGGAATGTTTGCCAGAATCTTTTCCTTATATGGGTTACTCTTCACAGCAGGTTAACCACAGATTAGAAGATGTTAGGATAGTTTGTGTTTCAGTAAGCAGATAACCCCTGCATATTTTAATGTGAAATTTAGAGAGAGAGAAGGCTCCAAACATAAGCATGTGTGATTTTCACAATCTTTGTAACATTTGGGATTTTTTGGTAACTTTTTTCTGAAATTTTCTGTAGAACTGTAAAAATATACCAACCAGATGAAAAGATTAGCTGTACATAAGGAGAAAGAAGGAGCAGAGAATATATATATATGCATGACTGTGTCTTGTACCTGAAGCATTTTCCTCTCAAATTATATCTTTCTTATCCTTTCATTTCACTATGTAACATCCATGCTATAAAGCAGCAGAGTGCTGTTACATTCCCATTAGCATTTCTCTGCTTCTGAAATTGTGGGGTTTTAAATTTATTTATTTATTTTTTTTTGCTGAGCATAGCCTATCTAAAAATCATCTTGTAAAGAAGCTTGGTAGCAGCTTGATAAGCCAGCTGCAAACAATGTCATCATTAGTGATTTCTGTTGCTGCTTGTTCCACATGCATGTTGGAGTAAGGCAGCTTTAGGTTTCATGCAGGCTTTTATACTTGCACAGCTGCACATGGTGCTCCTTCCAGCAGCATTCAGGATCACCATGGGGAAGCTGAATTAATGGTATTATGGCATTTGTGGATTTATTTTTTTTTATTTTTGTTGAAATCTGTAAGCAAGGGCTTAATGCTGGCATGAGGATTGTACATAATGAGATTTCCCTCAACAACCTTGTCCTTGAGATGTGAGCTAGAGTTGTGCAAGGCCACATGATGGGAGTGCCTTGGTTGCAGCTAGATATGTGCTCTGCCAAAAATCCATAAACCACCATATGCCTGGTGGGCCAAGACTGGTGGCAAATTGAGGTGGAAACCAATTGTGTCATTCTGGATGAGGACAGCATGTGCATGAGACCACGAGAACTCTTGTGTGGAATCAAACCTAGGGACCATCTATCCAGTAGCCTGGAAATTAAATATCCTCCCCTTCCAAGACCCCACCAGATAACAGAATTTTTTAGTCAGTGACATTCTTACCTTGGATGAACCCCTCATCACCAGCTCTTGGACAAGGCAGCTTGGAGGGGAGTCCCAGTGGCTGTGGAACAGTTTTGGGTTTCTCATCCCCACCCATGTCTGTGTTAGCCACCACTGGGCAGCCTCCCCACATCCTTGCACGTGTTCAGTGTGCTCAGAGAAGTGCTGTTAGAGATGCTCAGCCTGATGTCTCCGTGTGAATCCTTGCATTTGTAATTCTTTGACTCTCCCCTGCCTTCTTGCTTCCACTTCCACATTCCTTTGCTTTAAATTTATTTTTTTATCCCTAATTTCTTTCTTCTTCAGTCCACTCTTCACAGGTAAAGCCTTATTTTTTTATTTTTGTGAAGGGATGAGCTAACACTTGTCTCTGAAAGGGGAAACTGTGTAGGAAGAGCAGCCACAAGCACAGGCCAAGGAGTAGCAGCAAAGGGCAAGCTCCTGTTGTTCTCCCAGTATATGAACTTTGAGGCCTTCTTGTAATCTCTACACATTTAGTTACCTACTGTCTATAGTGCAGCTTCTCTTTATCATCACTGGCAGCAGGTGAACTCTGGGAGAAGGCTGACAGTAGGAAAAGCACTTGAAGAACTTCCCTAGGGATCATTCCACCACTGACTGCTCTCAGGATTGCCTGAGCCTAATACAATTTTGATACTCAGTAACCCTTGACTGATTTTTCAGAAATCTGTTCCACAGAGCAGCTCCTTGCTGTGTAAAGAAGCATCTACTTTTGTTTATATTGAGCATGTGTCCTACCAAGACCTGCTATGTTTATCTTGGTGTGGGATACCAAGTATTCTTTCAGCCCTAGAATCATAGGGTCCTTCCCTCTCTGAAGAAACAGTTAATGGGGGGAAGAATCCCAGATCTAGCTCTCCTTTTGAAAAGGAAGAACTAGGTGATACAGAAGGAGTCAGGTTAGGCTGAAGGGGAGTAAGCACCATCTGCTGCACTCAGAGGTTCACAGTGAAATTTTCCTAGGAAAACAGAAGTGTTGATGTCAATATTCAGCAGACCTAAATCACAAGTCATTCCAAGACCAGGAGGCCTAGTTGGAACTTTCCTCCAAGTGCCCTATCCAAATGGGTTATATCCTGACATGGTTCTGATTTGCTTTCCTGACTGTAATTTTCTGAACAGCAAAATGCCTCATGTTACATGAAGTCGGCAACAAAATCATGCTGCAAAGTGCCTAATTCACTTTGATCTGTCTCCCTTACTGCTTGCTGTGAGAAAGTACTGAGCCATTTTAGCTTTCTTTTGCTGTTCTTTGAATTGACTAAATTTCTTGTTACTATTGGCTGGTTATCAGCTATTTCATCATGGCTTTTTCTCACATGCCTTGGAGAAGACCAGCAGACCATTTGATGCTCCAAGTGAATTCTAGACCATTTTTCTCTACATAGTCAGGCATATTCATAGATATATTTGTTTTAGGACAATAAGTGTAATGTTATTGTTGGCTGTCAAGTAAAGATACGGTTCTTGATACCAGGCACATCATCTATTCTTTCTGCAGCTAAAATTTATTTTGACTTAGAGGTTTAGCATGCAAAACAACAGATGATGGTAAAGTAAAAATATGCTGAGGTTAGAAAAAACAGACTTTGAAGATATTAGCTGAAATCTTAGTGTGAAATTCACACTTAGAAGGAAATAGTAGCAGAAAATCACTTTGAGAATAAAGTGTAAGAGAACTTTTTTAGTTCTAGTCTTGCTCTTAGTACATTAAAATATTTACAGGAAATTTCATTTAACAACTGTTTTTGCTTATGGCTTTGCCAGACTTCATTATCTTTATCTGACATTTTTAGTGTTGCTTGTCCCCTATATTTTTTTAGCAATGTTAGTGGACAGAGAAGTGGTTGGGGAAATAGGGAAATGGGATGAATTAAATGCTAACTATGAAGAACAGAAAGACAGGGTAAAAACTGGAATAATGAGAGAAAATGGGTGCTGGCTGGACAAAGAAACTGCAATGAAGAAGCCTTTGGGAGAATGGGTAATTAGGGTCACAAAAGCAGACAAGGTTGTGAGACAGGGCCTGGCATGTGTTTGCTGAAGAGATGAAGAGCAGGGATTTGTGGCATAATGTGGGGAGGTGGTTGCTTGGCAACCTTAATTTGGTCCCCTCATTATACATGGGTGATCACATATTGTTTTTATGCAGGATTTCTGTCTCTGTGCAGGATGGACCTGCTCTGGGGATGTACTGGGGCTGTGCAGGAGAGACAGACGAGTGATGCCCGTGTGGCTCCTGCCTCCTCCATTTATTGCTTGAGCTGGGAAGTCAGTAATGAACAATGGGAGGGGAAAGAAAGGTCATGCAACTGTAATAATGCACTGTTGCATGAAAGATACTTTTTCTATGTAGTACTAATGCAGACACTTAAACCACTTCTGTGTGGAACCTCTAATGGGCTAATAGT
The DNA here is from genome assembly GCA_013398075.1 of Notiomystis cincta. Lineage (NCBI taxonomy): Eukaryota > Metazoa > Chordata > Aves > Passeriformes > Notiomystidae > Notiomystis > Notiomystis cincta. The sequence goes on from VZRX01006186.1 coordinate 7,641, forward strand.
TTCTAATTATCTAATTTTAATGACACCTTTTAGGGCCCTAAATCCAATTTTCTCAGCAATCACACCTGCAAGTGATGTTGCAATATCTGTGTTTGAAATATTTTTAAATACTTTTAAATTACATCTCTAAGGCCTCAGACATAAGATTTAAAAGCAGAGAATACCTCTGCCTCTAATTATTCTGTTCCTCCTTGCCCTGTATTTTAAACAGTAGTAGTTTCTTTGCTGCTGTGTATTTTTTAAAATTAATTTGAATTCGTGCAGCACTCAGATGTTGAAGTGATGAGCAGCATTGAGAAGCTCTGGAGGAAATGAATATTTCTGGCATCATAAGGCAATTGAATAATGGGCAGTGAACAAAGCACAGGCCACACAGAGAGTTATGAGGGGAAAGCAAAGTATTGATTAACTGTTTGGTGAATATAGCATAGTGGTCATGTGCAAAAATAGCAGTTAAAGACTGTGACATAGATACAGGAAGTCATTATCACCCTTGTACTGGGTAGATTTCCAGGAGGGGGATTAAAAGTTGTACTGATGCCCCATGTGCTTCTTTCTGTCTCTAGGCAGGGTCACTTGTTTGGATAGTATGGAGCTTCAGGTTTGTGATGAGTACTTTCATGGCCATACTCCTATTTTAAATGTGTAGGGTTCATGAGTGCACTTTGTGCTGAGGGTTGAAGGTAGTGGAGTTTTTGAATATTCCTGTCTTTCAAGAAAATTTTCTCCAGACTATATCCTGTGCAGTCATTGCCTCTGAGTAGTGTGGTTAGGTACATGAAGAATGAATAGTACTTAGGTAGATATTTAATTTGTGTCATGGAAAATAGTGACAGTGCATTAACAGCTTGTGACTGGTCAGAGATTAACTAAACATCTTTAATGCTACAGTTTGCCAGGAAGATGGTGTTTTAGTAAGAATTTATGCAGGTAGGGAGTTACAGTCTTAGTAACTCACTACAGAGAATAAAGAATGGTTTCCTTTTGTACTGACCTTTTGTTTTGATTATTGTTGTGGTTTTTTGTTAGTGTCTGCTTGTAGGCACTGGAGGTATGGGGCTCAATAGGAATTTAGATTTTGAATGGCATAAAATTTCCCTATTTTTTTAGTTCAGCTCTGAACGTAAAAAAGCCAATGTACCACCTGAGGTCCAGCTCTGTGATAGGTGATGGTTCTGCTGGCTGGTGCATATTTGTCTTCTTTTTATATATTTGCAGCCCTGAAAAGCCTGTCTGGTGCAATCCCATGTGCCCCATCAGTTTTTGTCCTGTAGCAGACATGTAGGAGGAGGTAAAAAACCTGTGTTCCCAATAGCTTATGCTACTTATGTTTTTTGCTTTGCATAGCTATTTCTTTTTTAATGTCTGAAGATTGAATGTAATCACTATGTTCAGAAGGAATGAATATTTTCCAGTAAATCCTCAGATAAAGAAGTAAAAGGGAGTCTTATTAAGCCACAGAACTTGAAAAGACCATGAGCTATTATTCATATGAGCTAATTCAACAGCAATTAAAGCTGTAACTCACTTTTATCTTTTCTAGGGCTGAAAAATTCCTGACTTACCTCTGATTTCCTATTCAGTCAAATGTCATTAGATTCAAGTCATGTAAGAACTTTAGACAGACAAAGAAAAATAGAAAAAAGAGGAAAAAGCTGTCCATCTTTGTCAATGGCTCCATGGGACATTGCCACTGTAATAACCAAACATGGAAAAACACATTTGATAAAAACTTCCAGTTCAGCAGCTGAATTTCTCTGCCTTTTAAGACCATCTTTTGATTTTGTTTGTGTCTTTTTCTGTTTTAGTTTTCAGTCTCTTTTCAGTCGTTTTCCTGAAAAACCAAGACCATTTGGTCCCCGAAGTTTCTTGCTTTAAGAAATTATCTTAAGCCTTAGCTTTGTGACTCTTCTGTCCTTGTTTTTCTAACATCTTTAAAAGAAAATGTAGTAGGAATGTGCTGAAATGACCTCATCAACAGACAAAAACTGCCTCTCCATTTTTGCTCATTTCTTTCAACATGTTCAAAAATTATATTAGCTTATCTTGTCATAATATAGCTGCTTTTAAGAGTTCATGCCATTTCTCCACTGGGATCTGTAGATCCCTTTCAGACTCTGCTTTGCAGGTTGTTGTTCTCTGCTGTGTTACACTGCCTGTTGCTGGATCCATACCTTTGCATTGGCACATATTAAAGTTCAAATTTATGTTATTTGAAAAAATAACAAACATTTAATTTTCCACATATTCCATGCTATAGTAATGTTTTAAAGTTACCTGATAGTGGAAACAAACTGAGAATTCTTTTACATCTAATTTTTAGAAGTGTTGCTTCATCAAGAATCAGATCCTACAATTTACATGTCTTCTAGGTAGCTTTAAATTCATGTGCAGTAAGCATAAGATAACTGAAGTTAATGAGAAACACTCTGGCTTCACTAGGACAAGCAGTCAGCTCCTCCTAAGGTCACTCCATAAGGATGAAAGTGTTTGACTGTGGAGATGTTTGCAAAGAACTGGGCCATAGTGTCATCCTGCTAAGTACTGTGTTTAATTTTGTGAGGAGTTTTGTTAATTAGACATATTGAAAGTGCAGTAAATGCTCCAATCAATAGTGTGTCATCAGTTCATAAATTTTTAAGTTGAAAAGCACCATTACTTTCTCTGAGTCATTCTGCAAATAATTATTTATGAAATCACAAATTTTATTAGTAATTTCATATCTACTAGCATCAACTTAATAGTCCCATTTAGATTACTAAGAAATGCTGCTTCAATCTGATTTAAAGTAGATTCTGCCTAGAAAGTACCTCTTTGGATAAAGTTGCTAAGCCTACTATTGCTTTCTTCAGTCTCTCTGGTTAATCAGGCTTGAGACATTTAATGTGTGTTGTATTTATTTAATGCAATTCCAAAAATCAAAGCATCAAATCGGTCTAAGTTAAAGTGTATTTTACACAAGTTAAAGTGTATTTTACACAAATTGGTCGTATGAATATAATGAATCCTTATCCCTTGTGAGCTTTTCCATGGTATTGCTCAAATACTAATTCCTAAGTCTAAGTAAATACCATTTTAATATTTTTTTTAAAAATGAGATTCCTGGTATTAATATGGATCAGTGAAGTATTCCTGTATTGCCAAAACAGTTCTGATTCCAGTCATTGGTTTTTACTTGCAGTCCTGCTGGTAATAGATTTTACAAATGGAAGAAATTCAATTGCCTGAGAGGATGATAAGAATCCTGAAGAGCAAAAGAAATGCAGCATCCATAATTTCTGAGAAATCATGTATCCCTATCACTAAAAAGGAGTAATTTCTAAAGTAAATAATACACATTTAGAGAGATCTTTTTTTTTTAAATTCAGTAATGCATTTAAATTGGCATTATTAAACATCTATTATGGCAGCAGCAATTCTAAAATGAGAATTGCCAGCTAAAAGTTTGCAAAATTCAGTAGGTTTGAACTAATACAGTATAGCCCATGCCCTTTTTATTTTACCTCAGTAGTCATCTATCTCACCATTGTAGCACTAGGATAAAAGCTTTTCTTACAGATAAAGGGGTTTTACAGGCTCAGAAGTTGCTTTGAATAGCCCATGGAGAAGAAAGAAGTGTTTCATAAAATTAATTTTTCATAGAATCATAGAATGGTTTGGGCTGAAATGGACCTGAAAGATGATCTAGTTCCAACCCCCCTCTTCTGGACAGGGACACCTTCTGCTAGACCAGGTTGCTCAGAGCTCCATCCAGCCTGGCCTTGGACATTTCCAGGGGTGGGACATCCACGACTTCTCTGAGCACCTGTTCTGGTGCCTCAGCTCCCTCATAGTAAAGAATTTCTTCCTAATACCTAATATATGTCCTTCCTTCAGTTTAAAGCCATTCCTCCTTGTTCTATTACTGTCATGCCCTTTTATAAAGTCCCTCTCCTGTTCTCTTGGAGACCCCTTTAGGTACTGGAAGGCTGCTATAATATTTCCCTGGCGCTTTCTTTTCTCCAGTTTGAACAATCCCATTAATGTGACATAATTCTTTGAAAATTTCAGTAGTGGTGAAGAACAGAATTGCTATGACAGTATTACAGCAAACATTTTTTTTCCCTGGTGTGCCAGGGTTAACAAGATTGTGTTCCAATTCTATAGTTATGGAAACTGAAATCAGGTGGTAATCTGACTTTTGAAAGGTCACAGTTTGGCAGTTAGGCAGTTAGCAAGTTTCACTAACAAATTTGCTGTCTTTACTCAGGAATTTGGGTGCTCAACTAAACCTTTGTATATAAAAATATTCACTCATATAACTCAGTAACTGTCAGTCTTCTAATATGACTTTATTTCATCCAAGTGAATCCAGTTTGTATGCTCCAGTCAGTGGTAGGATGTCCATTATAAAACAGATTCCTATTAGGAGTGTGGAGATGTCTTACTTCTCTGCACAGAAATGGAATATTGTATCCAGTTCATATTCATGTTTTTAAAATGGTTCAAAGGTTTAAAAGAGCAAGGGAAAGAACTACTGAAGTGATTCAGGAGCTCTAAGAAATACCTCATCCCATGAGAAATAAAGGAATTGGCATGTCAGTGAATTAAAAACAAGACTCAGAGGTGACCTCATTAAAATGCTTGAGCATATTCACAATAAGAAAATTCCAAGTACTACAGAAGCAATGGCTGGAAGCTGTCACCAGCCAAATTAAAATTAGAAATTTTGTGCCCGTTTTTAACAGAAAGGGTGATTAATCATTGAAGTACATGATGAAGGGAAGAGATGGATTCCCCATCTCTCATTTTCAAATTAAGACAGGATGTCATGCTAGAAGATGTATTTAAGTCAAACACAAAGTTACTGAGCTCAGTGCAGAGGTAATGACCTGTGAAAAGCAGATCAGATTAGGTGATCAAAGGTGGCAACTCTGGATTTAAACTCTGTGACTCCATGAGATCGGGTCTCTGCCAGGAGCTGGGTGTGAACAGCTGGTGGTTCTTGCATGGATCAGAAATTGTATCAGTTGTAAAATGCAGGTTGCCCAGCCTCTATACAATTATTATTCATCTATGTAGAGTATGCTCAAGTTGAATTTCTTGATGATAATCCTGGCAAAATCAACAACCAGTTCAATGACTAGGAAAGCTACTGAAGACTGCTGACTTTAATGTATTTCGGATCAGGTGACACCATTTTGTTTATTAGCGCAGCATAAAGTCTTCCATACCAGTTCAAATCAATGTCCATGTAGCTCTCATATTTTCTGATACCAGCCAGGATGCTAACAGTGCAAGCCAAGGGCATGGGCAGAGGGATGTATCATAATTGAGGTTGGAAGACTTCCTCAGGAGGTCTGTGGTCCAACCTGCTTCCCACAGTGAGGCCAAATTCTGAAGAAAGGATAGTCCATGCTGCTCAGAGCTTCTCAGCTTCCAGTGATCACTGGTCAAGAGGTTTCTTAGGCTGCACCTGGAATGCTGTGTGTAATGTCCTGTTCTCCAAGCATGTCTAGTGCCATTTATGTGTTGGCTGTCCTTAGGTTCAATGCTAAGAGTTCCATAGTGGTACATTGTACAGAAAGTGCAGCTTCACTTTATCTTAACCCTGCTCTTAACCCACAGTTTATCCTGTAAGAAATAATGCATACTCATTTTCCTTCTCCAACAGCCCACATTTTAGCACAGTCCCCTTTTTTACCCTGGTAATAAAATGCAAATACATCTTTGAGGTCTTCCCACTTTAATACATGAGATTAAAATGTGATGTTGATGACATTAGAAATAATGGAGCAAACACACACTGTTCCTAATGGTCTAAGCTATAATGAGTTTTGGCTTCACTCAATAAAAAATTTTACAAAGCAGTGTCTATTCAAGACTGAGTAAGCTGTGGAAAATCAATTTTCTATGGCTGCTTTGCCCTTGTGCAAAAGCTTAGTGGTTTTTTCGTGAACCAAGCCTTTTGTTTTATTATTTGTTCTGCTTATAAATTGTGAGGGTCAAGTTACTAATTTATAAAGGACAAACAAATCTTGTGTGACAGTTTAATCACCTAATTAATATCTTAAGTCAGAAGTTTTATTGTATTTTGTTGCATTTATGAGATTTTGCACATTAACACCTGAGTAGGAACATGCAATAAAAAGTATCATGAATTTATCAAATGTCAAAACCCATGACACAGCTTAAATCTGTAATTTTGACAATGAAGTGATATTTGAGTAATTGTCACACTGTAAAACCGCCGCCCCGTGGAGGCTAATGGAAAATTGCCTTTCAGCATCGTTCCTGAGGACTGTTCCTGATGCATTAATTGCGAAAATTACCACTAGCTTTGCCGGGATGAGATTGGCCCGGTTTCTCGGAATAGCAATCTGATTCTGCTGTGCACACTCACATGTGCCAGAAATCCTCTGCACTTTGGGGTGCCAGCTTTCAAGCCAAAGTATTGCACACCATGAACAAGCTTGGGCTCAGTCCTGCCGGTTGTAGACGCTGGTGTGAAGAGCCAAGGCCTGGGCAGGGAATGTGGATTGTTTGCTCAGCTGGAGGAAATCGACCTTTGGGGGAACTGGAAACAGACCTGGCCCCAACAGGAGTTTGTGAGCAAGGAGTAACAGGGGCCAGGGAGGAGGGGAGGCCTGGCTACACCACAGGCCTTTCACTGCAGTTGAGTAGCTCAGTTGCCAACCCTCAGGACTTGATCTGATCCCCTGCAGGAGGCAGAGGTAGCAACCTCCTTGGCCAAGGCTTGCAGAGCTGATCTCTGAAGAGTTTTGTGTTAGGAGGATTTGGGCAGCAGCATTCCAGAAAGCTATCTGCTGAACTTCCCAAGATGGATGCTAGGCTTAGCTTCCAAGGGTCTCCTGTGTTTGTTTCCCACATATGATTGAACTGGAAACAATTAATTGTCATGTTCAGCAGCTCCGCTGCTTTCTCAGTAGTTTTTTTAATGACAATTCATTGCCTCACTAAATATCATAAAGCCATATATGATAGCTCTGACCAGGTGCAGTTAGCAGGCATATTTCCATGGGTTTAGTCTGGATTTGTAAGATTACACTTTACAGTGCTGTTTTACTTTTATGTTAGAGCATTGTCATACCGCTCTTTTGAACTGCTTAGTGGTTTCTGAAAGCTTCACTCAGGCTTAGGGAACTCTGGGGTTCATGCCTGAAGGTCTTTGCTTCAAAGCAAACCCTAATGAATTCAGTGCAATACCCCCTGGATATCACTTTGAAATTTGGAGTTAATTTGAAACCTTCTGCAGATACTTTGGAAATTTTATAATGTGGAAGCACTGGGAATGACACGCATTCAAGTTATAGCAATGGAAACCCTCCAGGATCCTCATAGCCTTGGGTGGGGAGTTATTACACCTTTCAGAAGTGTTGGGAGCAATCCATATTTTTTAAAATGAGGCTTGCAGGTGCCAGTCCCTCTCTCACTACCTCAATGGTGCATTGATTCACTCTGTAACATGTCTCTGAGAAGCATTTATGCATGACTGAGAGAGACAAAGAAAAATGAACCCTGTTTAAGAGTGAAAATGTCTGCTTTTACACTATTAGCCCTGGACTCATTTTTTTTTAGAATAAAACCAGATTACTTCTTTATGTACTCATATAACCATAACAGTGAAGAAAACAGCAAAACACTTGGTTCAGTTAATGTTTTGAATGGTTTTGAATTTAGGATGGAAGACCATGATGTGTGTTTGTAGAATCATTTGCAGGTTTCTCCCTGAGACTGTCAGTGTGTTCATCCCATTCACATAGCAGGGGCTCTTGCAGTGCTGTCAGAGACTGCAGAGGTAATTGTGGGCTGGTTACCATGGTGTGCCCTGCTTCAGCTGCTGGAGGAGCAAGCACAGTTCAAGAGAACTGTTATGTAAATGTCCTTGAGGAAACATGGGCTGGTGAAAACATCAACAGCTGTAAGGACAGCACCCACTCATTAAAAAAATAAGGTCGACTAATCCACTGAGCTCCCCGAGGAGGAAAAAAGTGACTTCAGGGTAGTTTTACATGAAGAACAAAATAATGGGACCATCATTTTAGCAGATCCAGGTGTAAAAAGGAATTGGGACTGGAAGCTGAAAGATTATTTCAATCTGTAAAAGGGTTTACTTTTTTAGCCATGGAGGTTAGTAATTATCTCATATTTTTCTTAAAGGCTGTAATGATTTACTGTCAGTGGCATTTTTACGAGTCAGTGTAAATTAATTTAGGAAGCATCTATAGTTAAAGAGTTACAGAGATAGTTACAGTCATAGAAAAAGGTTGTGTTACTTAATCCCAGCACTCTTGGCTTGCTTGACAGCTGCTGAATCACTCACAATTTTTTGACAACAAGAGGAACAATGGCATTTTGTGCACTGACTTGTGTAGTGTTGCCCTAAGTACTGTTGTGATTTGGGCAAGTTTGCTTAGCTAAAACCAGTCACAGAGAGAAGGGAATTTCTGTGTGCTGCTTGTATCCACAATAATTATTGGTTGCTGTGTAGCACTTTCTCATGCTGGGGCTGTCTCTGCCCTGTCATCCATTTGGTTATGCACCAGTGGCACGTGGCTCTGAGATGCCCACAGCCCCAGGCAGTGTGACAGGGGAGGAGGAGGGCAAGGTGCTCTCAGTGTGTGTGTGTGGAGGGACTCCTTTCTCTCTGTGCTGCTGTGGGATGAGGAGACACCACTCTGCAGCCTTCATTCCCCTGCAGCAGGTCTCTACCCACTCCAGCTGGGACTGTGATTTGGGTAGACCAATGCTGGGACAGAAGTCAGGAGGTGAAGATCCAAGGTCACCTTACCTACTCTCTTCTGTCTTGACCACTGCATGCTTATGAGGGTTCTGCATTATTGTTTAAATTTAACAGGAACCCTTGTGCTGTTCTGTGCCCATAGCAGAACTGTGTCTTTTAAGACACTAGATTACAAATAAAAGTAATTATAACTTTAATAATTTTAATACATTACCTGAATCTACTTCAGTTTAGTGAGTTTAGTGCTGATGAAGTGTGGTGTGTGTGTCCTATGTGTGTAGTATGTGGAGATGGAGTGCATCAAAGTCCTCCTCTTGGAAAGATCAAGATGGGTTTTTGTTGTTATTGTTGTTGTTTTTTATTTATTTAGTTTAGAAGAAAGAATAGAAAGCTATGATATGTCTTCTCTGTTCTCATTTTTCAATTTGAGAGAGTAATTCAGAGTTCTTGAATTTTTTGCCCCTCCCTTTTTTTTTTTTTTTTGCAAGGCATATGGTATTAAATATTTATTATTGTATTTCAGGTTACACTGCAAGTTCTAGTAGTGAGCTGGATATCTGTTTGTTTAAATATCTTTATTTGGCATGTTGGAAAGACCAGAGTTAGCAGTTTTTACTTTCAAAACAAAAACATTACATCTTCCCAATAGATAGAAAGAAAATATTTCTGTGCAATGAGGATGTGAAACACTGGAATATTTACCTAGAAAAGTTGGTGAGGTGCCATCCTTGTACATGCATGAAACTTTATTGGACACAGCCTTGAGCAACTTCATTAAACTGGAAGCTGCTCTTGTAGGTCCACCTAGATGACCTAAATTCCTTCCAACCTAAATTATTGTATGATTCTTTAAGAAACTTAGAGGACAGAGACAGCTCTTGTTTTGGAGATATAGAATTATGACTAAGTTTCTTGCTAATAACTCTGCTTTGTAATTTTTTTTTCTTCAATATCTGCATCACGGACTGCATTAATAAAGGAGAAGCCCTGTAAAGATGTGTTGTTTTTCATATAGAGTTTTGTGAGAAATAATCATAGGACCCACAACAAGAAGAACTGTTGCCTGGTGACCACAGCCCTGGCCCAGCATCCCAAATTTGTGTCCATCCTGGGAAGGTCTGTGAGAAGGAGCATGCCTTTCCTTATCCTGTTGATCTGTGTCCCCACTCATTGGATAGGGATTGCCACCAAGGATTTTTCTGCTTGCTGTTTCTCAGATATGTCCTTCAGTTCTACCTACAAGTACACATTCTAGCTACAAAATGCAATATTAAATACCAAATGCAGGCACAGAGGTTTTTTCCATGTACAGGAGAAGCCATGAAGTTTCAATGCCCATTTGTTCGACCTTCAGCCAAAAAGATAACATAATAACAGTGATTGAATGTTCAGCCTGTTTAAATTAGTGACAGCAATGAGAGATGTGCATTAGCCCACAATTGGCTTGACTGTACACAGCAGAATATTCTCCCCTTACAAGTTCTCTTTCATCTGCCATGATTGCTTTCTCTTTCTATTCTGCAAGGCCTCAGCTCCTGACCTGCTGGGTTTAGAATTAGTCCCATTAGTCTATTATTTTTCTTTTCAGCAATGACAAAGTCTTTAAAGCAGGCCCCTTTTATAGAGATTTTAAAGGTTTTCTATGGCTTTCACTGGAGCCTGACAATTACTAAACCATCAGTAAATTAGCCCTGTTCCTCTTAAAGTCATTGTGGCATTTTCAGGATATTGCCTTCCATCCAAGGTCTTTCAGGAATTGATTTCTCTCACTCCTTTCCTCCCCAGACCCCCTGCCCAAACCCCTTCAGGCATACCAAGCATTCCTCTCCACTGCCAACATAATAATATTTTCAGTGCAGAGGCTTCCCAGGCCCTCATACAAACACCAGGATGTCTCCTCTCAGCTCTGAGACCATTGTGGCGAGGGATCTTTAGCTGTAAGTCACAAAGTGCAATGTAGATATGTGCTGTTATGTGAGGTTTTATAGCAATAAGCCCATAAATACCAAATCAAGCACTATTGGCAAGGCAGGGATTAAGTAAAAGCTGAGTTCTCATCATGTGAGCTGGCTGTTTTTAGATTGGTTTCTGCTACACTTTCCTATTTATTAAATCTTTTCTTTATTCTGCTTGTGTTCTTAGTATTTTTCATTATTTTACATGTATTTTGGGAACATTTTCCCTGTGCAATCTATGCAAATGGATTTCAGGATTACTTTCAAGCTTCTTATGAAAGGCCTTATCAATACTTCTGATTTTCTGTTTTCGTTTTTCTCCCCATTTGTTGTCAATAACATTATCATTTCACATGGCTTATCTCTTTACAAGTTCAGCTTTCACCTGTGCTCAGGCTTTCTCTTGATGTTGCTACTGGATCTTGATTTTCATGGTTTTATAGAACAACCCAGGTTCTTCTGCCTTCTTCATTTCCCTTTGCAGGGGAAGGCTGTTCTTGTTCTTCCAGGAGATTGTTGAATCATTTTGCAGAATGGGAACATGTGGTGCTGCCAGAAAGTAGGAGGTCAGGAAGCTTCTTGCTGACATGAAATTAATTTCCCTGCCTGATTCATATCCATGTATTTTAATCAAAAATGTCTCTGTAGAAAGGCTAGGGAAGTTGGTTTTCTTGTGTACTTGTGTAGAGCAATGAGTGCAGTGAGGAAAACAAGGAAAGGTGCTTACTTCTTCCAAAACAACAGGGAAAATTTCTGATTTTTTAGGTCACTCTTGAGTTTTCATGGGATATTTGACAAGAAGGGAGGTAATAGCTCTTGGCCCTCTCTTGGGCATTGGGAGAAATTTAAAAAGTAAGTGTCAGGAAGGTGAAGCTTTTTTCAATTTTCAATTTTCTATTTTCAATTGAAGCTTTACTAATGAATATGTTGAAATCGTGATCCATTCATTCCCTTTTTTGTACCTTGTATTAATTTTTGATGATAAGATGAAATAAACAAAACCTCAGAGAAATGCTGTGAATATTAATTAGGGACTGTTGATTGAACACTAACTGTTTACCTCGTGGACTGATACATAGGCAGGCAATTTTTTCACAATAACAGCAGAAGTAAACAAACAACCCAGAGGAGAAATCTGTGGTAATTTTCATGTATCACTAAATAGGAACAATGGATTGCCAGAAAATCTTGAATGCATTTCTCCAGAACTGTTAATAACAAAGCAAAGGCTTTATCTGGAGTGAAAAATCTTTAATTTTAGAAAGTTTAATTTTCTATTTTAGAATCAATAACTCTTGTTACTGCTGGTGGGCTGAGAGATGTTATTCAGTTTATTTATTCATTATCACTGATGGAGAAAGAGAAGACATACAAAAATAGTTTTCTTTATCATAACCAATACGAATTTTTCCAACAAATCTGTCAGATAGGATTGGATTTTGTAGAAAATTCTGTCTTAGTATTTCCAGGGAATTCCCTATTCAAGGGGAGAGAGGGGAGATACACAACTATTTAATCTTACTACCAAAAAGTATAAAATTATTGTATCAATTAAAACAAAGAGAAATTTCTTTTTCTGCCAGTTACAGTGACATTTTAATGGTTTATTTGTTTCCACTGAGGATGGTGACCCTTTGTTAAAATATAGTGTGATAAGCTATAATCTTTTTGTCCTGTAAGTCATATTTATACCTTTTCAGCAGACTGTCTTCTGATTCAGAAGAATTTGTACTGAATCATCATTTGAACTCCAATTTCATGCCAGTGCAAGGTACAAGATGCATCTTGTAAGCATTGGTGCATCTCTGGAACATTGCCACAGCAGAACCACATGTTTTTTGATTTTGGCATGGATTTGAAAAGCATTCTCATTTGGAGGGACAAAATGTTTCATTATTTAGATCACAGGCATCAGATCAGTGAACGCTCCAGAATTACTCTGCTTAATCAACTAATTATGTTGCCAGCTGTAGCCTAAACTAGCAGCCTTCATGAGTGACATTAGAAAGCAAAAGGACATTGTGAGGAATTCCTTCGAAAATTGTGTTTCTGAGAGCTGAAAAATTATTAATTTGATCATTAGAGAGATAACAGTATATTTTCAATTGAAGTTTGCTAGAGTAGTGAATAGAGAAATCTTTGGATACCTCCCATTGGTGTCTCCTGAATTCTACAGAACCCTATGAAGAAATAAGACTTCTCTGTAATTAAAAATTATATATTATTTTTTATGGTGTTTTAAGTCTCAGCTCTAAGGAAAAAAAAAGTGGATAAATCTCATTAGAAGTAGTTAATCTTCCTCAGCATCCTCTTTGTAAAATAATCTTGTTACACCCTTTCTCCTGATTTTTAACATGGCAACTGTTTGGTAATAGGATCCAATTCCTAAATAGTTTTATATGGCTCATCCCATCTGTGCTGTGCTGTCCTCAGTACTTCAAGACAGAAAACATACTTCATGATAACAGCTCAAGTGGGAGACTGCTATGAAAAGATTAAGAACAAGTTTCTATTTACAGTTGTAATGGAAACTGCAATAAAAATTGCTTACAGAAATTGCCTGTAGAATACTTTGCAGTTGCACTTCTGTAAACCACTGATTGATTGAATCCACTGTAATGAATATTTAGTGCTTTGAAATCCGATTGCAAGGTGGCTCAGACACTTAGGTGAAGCCCCTGAGGGACTCCAAGGCTTTTTGTTGCTCCTGGTGTGCTTGCTAGCAGGTCTGCCCCAGCCAGGACTGTGGAGCAAGGTCTGCAGGGTGAGATGCCATCCCCTGTCCACACTGAAGGCATTCCAGGAGTTTGTACTTTGGGCCAACTCTTGTCTGGTTGTGAATGGCCCAGGTCAGGGCAAGGTGTGTTAGAGAGGGTGCAGCACTGGTGAATTTCCAGTTTTGCATACGGCCTGAGCTGCCTTCCACACTGCCACACGATCCAGGAGAACAGTAGCAGGAAACAGGTGTAGTGGTATTGGAAATGCTCATTCTTAAAGTTCCTATGTCTCCTTTAATAAATCTGCTAAGTGTCACCATGTCAAATGATACACAGTGCAGTTCACACTATTGGCATATGCTTCCTGGCCAAGCTATCTGGGTTGAAATTCCAGTCTCAATAAGAATTTTGAACTCAGATGAGGGCAAAATGTTAATTTCTGGCATATTCTTCTTCTTTTTCTGCTTATATCTTCATTTAAGCTAAAAAGAAAAAAAAAAAAAACAAACCCAGAGTGCAAACTACTCTAGCTCTTGTAAAGTGATTTTCTTACCAGATTTCAGGTCATCCCTAATTGACAGCATTTTAAGGTGCTTTGTTTATTTTTAAATAAACCAAACAGAATGCTTCAGCAAAGGATTTACTTTTTAGCTCAGCTCTTTTTAACAGAAGAGGTCTAAATAATTCCTTTTGGAAAGATTGAGCAAAATACATTTGGGAAAGTAAAATAATTTATCAAATAAATTCTTAACGTGTAAATAATTTAAATGCCACTTATAAAAATCTGTATTAGTTTTCTCTTTCTTTAGTCTCCAGTTGTTGTTATAATTGGCAGCTGTCATAATTGTTTTAGCCTTTGTTGGAGGCTGTTTTAACTACAGGCTTAAAACTAATTTAAAATAAATTAGTCACATTTGGCTAATGCAGCTTGTTCAGCAGTGCACAATATTAGTATGTTAATGTATTGAGAATTAAATAAGAGAAAAAGTTTGCAAGGGCTAAGGTGGCTTCTAAAGGGCACTGAAAATCATCCAGTAAGGCTGCATTTAAACAGTTTTAGTCTAACCCAAAATAGTTGAATGTTTCTCTGTATCTGCTCAGATCTGCTCCAGTAGGTAAATACCAGAGGAAATGTATTGTAAAAAGCTCCAAAGGTGGAACTGAGCACCGAGTGTCTGAATTATGCTAAGAGATAAGCAGGTATAAAGGTTGGGTATTAAATAATTCAGTATTACTGACACATAGGCGTTCCTAGTCAGAGACAGCCAGACAACAAGAGGATTTTTCTGTTAGAAAAATAAGCACCCAAAGCACCCTGGGGAATCCCTTCATTATACTCAGGATCTTAAAGCAAATTGACAGTGGCCAAGTCACACAGTCATTTTTATGACATTCACTGAAAAATGTCTCTGGCTCCACAAAAATAAAAATTGAAATATTTTGCTGAAGGAAATTTGGATGCCTCTCTGGTTAGGTGATAGCTAAACACAGTTCAGGTCCCTCTCAATTTCCATTTTGCAGGGCTTGATGGGAGAACTTAAAATTTTGTCCAAAAGCTAGGTAGGCAGCTGTGTCCTATTCTAAGGACACATCCTAATTTGTAAACCAGAGATAGTAATCTCCAGCATAAATCTTGGTTCTGTTTGCTTTGAAATGAATGGTGAACATTATCTTTGGGTTCAGAGTAGAAGGATCAGACTTAATAGCACTTCTGCAAGCACTCAGCAACTATAGAATCAGGTTGTCCCAAGGATTGACCGTCTCCCTGGTAAGAGGTAAAATACAAATTACCACCATTCCCTAAAGAGAACAACTTTCCAAGACCTTGACCAGATAGCACCATGAATTTTTGTCATTTATTTTTCAAGGTATGTGTAAGTTTTCTTTTAGGGGGCAAAATAGTGGAAGAAAAGACAAAACCAAGATATTTTAAAAACAGGGATATGAGCCTACCAGTCCTCCCCAGAGAGTACTCCTTTTGCTTTACATATGAATGACTCTAATCACCTCTGGGATGGCTTCTTAATGCATATTTCTATTTTGCATCAGGAAGGGAAAAACCTATAAATAAAACTCCCAAAGGTGGAGAAAGGCTTATCATTTGAACTAAATAATGAAGGAGCACTGTGAACAAGGAAGAAAAAAATGCACCAAAAAGAATATTAAATCAGAGATGATGACAGGATAAAAACATAAAACTTGTACGTTTTATTATTCATCACTTACTCTTATGGAAATGTATGCAGTGGCTCCAGCATGATGCATGCAAATCCTCGACCCATTCTTCTGACACTCACTGTCTGCATGATTTTCATTAACCCCACCTTTTTAGGTCAGCTTGAAGTGCTTCCATAGTCATATTTAAACTAAAAAACAGAGAGAGAGAACGAGACAGAAGTGCTCCTACTGTATTGTAGCATGATGGTAGCTGTTACCAGAAACCATGGATGCAGGAACTGGGATCTGCTGATGTGTGTCCAGGTCTCCTGGTGATAAAGTGAGGAGACATGAAACTGGTACCATGTGTAATCAGCTTGTAATTAATTTCTTTGGTATATTGTCTCCCAGTTCCCCAGCTCCCTGTTCTTGGAGGGCTGGAGTGGAAAGGTAGCTGGGAAGGGCTATCAGTTTCCATCTGCACAAATTGTCTGAATGTCTCTGTTGGAAGGACAGACATCCCTCCACTGCCTTATTTCATGAAGCAGGGAGTTTAACTGATCAGCTCCAGGGGCATTGCCCAGAAGAAGATTTCATAGCCATTTCTGCTGAGGTCCTAGCAATGTGGTTTTTTCCTCAATTCAGGCATTTTGGGTTCCTATACAGTTAAAGCTTATGCTTGATTTTGAATGGAATTCACATTCAAGCCTCTGTGCTGAAATGCATTATTGACTCAGGACAATGAAAAGGGTCACTGCATTAATGTGTATCACAGTACCACAAAGAACCTCCCTGAAAGAATTTATCCTAGAGCTTGTTCTATGGTTTTGTTACTAAACTGTTATTGCCATTCTTAGATAGAAGATCCCACATACTGTCATTCTGTCTAGCCTCTAATACATGGTGTCACATACCTGCTTGTAGAAATACTTAATTGTGACAAAAAAATTTCCAAATTTATCCTAGAGGAGCATGGCATTTCCTGAATATTTTTCAAATGCTTATGGCCTTTAGTCTCAGAGCATACTGTACTACAGTGGTGGAGCTGTAGTTTCTGAGAAATGTCAAGCCAATAGCAGGGTCAAAGCACTGAAATCCTGCCCTACAGGAGATGATGAAGTTTCAGAAATTTGCTCACATCCTGAATTAGGATGAAAACTCTTTTGAGACTCTTAAAAATCTGAAAATCCTGCAAATGTTGCTCTGATTAACCACACCCTTTTGATGATCTATAGATTACTGAAAGGTTGTATTGATAAAGCTGTTAGCAATTTCAGGACAAATGTCTCAATTTTGCGCAGTTTCCTACAGACTGCTTCATCTGAGAACCAGAAAGTCGTAAATGTTAAAATTGGTGCTAAAAAGATGGTTTAGTTAAAATTGAATTTTTTTTGGTAAATGACATGATAATTTTTGGTGCTTAACAGTGACATACTACTTGTGATAGAAAGCTCAGCAGTCTGAATTGTGCCTGAATACTTATTATTAATTTATGAGTACAGAAATTATATAGGCATTTGTTCCTATAAAAATGCCTGTGAGAATATCATATACCTGTATTTCTTACATTTTCCACCAGTGAAAAAGAAGACAGAATGCAGAAGAATTGAATAATAAAATCAGAAAAGAAATAATCAAAATATATTGTAGTGTGTGGAAGCAGAGGTTTGGTACCTTACAGCTATCCATGTGTGTCTGTAAGCCAGGAAAAAGTGAGAGAAGCTGAAGAATCCCTGGTGTCCTTCATAGGCTGCAGTGTGAATATCTGCTCCACCGTGGTCTTCTCCATGGGCTGCTGGAGAATCCCTGCTCTGGTGCTTGGGGCACCTCCTCTCTTTCCATCTCTGAGCCTGGATTCAGCAGGAGTGATTCTCCTGCATTTAGATGTGCATATGTAGAATGAAACCAAGACATGCTCCATTTTACTGTCAACAGGAGTCTGTGAATATCAGCTAATGCCTCAGCCCCTGTGAGAAACATTATATATAACTTAACATTTAGAGCACTGGATGAGTGGAGTGGAAAAATTGTAATTTTCATTTGGAGGAAAAAAATCAAAGAGCCCAAATCCTTTCAAGAATGTTTCTGGTTGTCTGCACATGTGATTAGCTAATGATTAAATGTCTATGGAGCAATATATTAAAACAGGCAATGCACTGCATAACACTGTGCATCTGTAAGTGGCATGAGCAAGAAAATAGTACAGTTAGCACTGACATGGCAACATAAAAAAATAGTGTGGGTCACTACAACCATTTTAGGAATAATAATATTTTAACTAGCTAGGTGGACCTTGCCTTTATTCTTTTTTTTATTTCTTATTTTCCTCAAAGAATCAGAATATGGTTCATAAATTCAGCACCTACATCCAAAGTTCTTGACGATCCTCATAAAACCACTGGACTGTTTCTGAGTTTCCAGAAAAAATCAGGTTCTTTGGCCATAATTAGGACACTTGGCTGGTCAAAACCAGACTGAAATTTCAGTGTTAGCACCACTGATGGCTTTTGCATTTTATGTAATGGCTGTTTAAATCCATAAACGATGATTTTTGCCTCGATCTTGGAGCAAAACTACCTGAAGGTGTGGTAGGTTTGAGAACCTTGAATGAAAGGATTTACCTCCTCATAGCACTTCACATATTTTGCAGTCCCTGGGGAGTGGTAGAATTTGGAAGTCAGTCAACACTGCCTGCTGGTTGGGCTTTTGTAGCTCTTGCCAGCCTTCACAGATACCAACATTTAGCTGTCATCACCCTTCACACAGAACAGGTGACTGCTGAGGGTTGCCAATGCCCCTGCAGGGAGTGAGTCCCTGTCACACTGCACAAGCAACCTGACTAAAGCTGCATTTGAAAGAATCACTAAGATTTGGATGAGAAGGTGGGATCACTGATGTGCCTTTTCTTTGTCTCAAACACACACAAAACCACAAGCATTTTTACTTCTTTTAAAAATAATACATTTTTAATGTTTTTGCTTTGCTTTGGGTATAAATAATTCACTTAGGAGATATTGTACCTCTTACCTCTAGTTGTTTTCTGATACATGAAATCATTCCAAATGTCACAACAAATTGTTTATATAATAGAAAATTTAAAAACAATTAGGACCTGACGATTAAGCATTTTTATTTCCTAAACTAGGAAAACACATTTTAACTAGGAAGTGTGTTTTAATGAGAACAGTCTTTCCAAATGCATGTGAAATTGAGCAGGACAAAATTTTGCTTTTGCCATGCACCATGTGGGACTGACTTAGTGCTGTCCTGTGTGCAGGTGCAAAAATATGAGTCACAAAGGCAGTTCACTGACAGCCACACTTGGAATCTCACACAGGCAGTGCAAAAATAAGGGGAATGAAATTTGAATAACAAGGCAAAGCTAGCCCAAGGTAGCTATTATGAGCAAAGAATATAAAATTCTTGGTTAAAACAAAACTGGTTCTGTGAGTTTGGGAACGTCACAGCAGTATAACTGTGAGACCATCTGCCATTTTGGCTTCATACAATGCTGCAGGCCGTTACAAAAATGGAAATATGTCTCCTGAAAGAGACAACTTGTTGAACAATATAGCAAAGTGTCCTTTGGAACTGCTAATGTGACTGACATTCCCATTAAGAGTCTTGAAGAAAGAGAATGAATTTGAATAAAACTGGACAGTGGCTTCCTGACCACCTATATTGCTCCAATGTTTCATAATATTAAAGACTCTATTTCTTCATCATGTACCTTTATCAAAACAGGATCAGTCAAAGCATATAGTATTTCACAGGAATATTAAATATGCTCATAGTCTCCACTCTAAAATGGGTTGTGACCTCTATGCTGGTAGGGATGTTGTCAGTCTTGTTGGTTTTGTCAGACTAAAGGACAAATCTCCTTTTGTTCACTGGCAAAGCCTTTTAGAAACTCAGCTTTTCAGTACCAGTGAAAGTTGTCCAGCTGCTTTGAGAATATTGTGATATTTTCAGGTGGATTGGCTGAATCTGCCTGTGAAAGTGAGAAGTGATGGGATTTTCTTACAGTTTTCATCAGATTTAAGAAGAAAGTTACGCCCTTATTCCTTCTGTGGAATCTCTTCTATGCTCCATTCTTAGTGGCTTTGGCTTTTTACTCTGAGATTATTTAAAGAGAACTATTTTTGCCTCTGAAGCTGATCCTTGGCAAAGTTTAATGGTGCCTCAATACCTGTGTAACTTCTGCTGCTATCAGAAAAAAAAGTTTTTGCAGATGGAGACTACTGTTACAAAAAGATCCACTGGATTTGTGCTTGAAGTGTCCACAGACCTTCATGGAATCTTAGAATTGTTTTGGTTGGAAGAGACCTTGCAGATCGTCTGCCCCAGCAGGTTCCAACCTTCTACCAGACTGGGTTGCTCAGAGCTCCATCCAGCCCAGCCTTGGACACTTCCAGGGGTGGATTGTTCTCTTGTAGAGCATAACCACCAACATGTTAGGCCAGTGGGTTTGGTCACCCAGTACATCAAAAAAGCTCCTGGCAAAGTTTTGAAAAATTTGTCTTTGTTAGACACTCAAAAATGGCTTCTTAGCAACGGGAAATACAACACAATGGGGTCTTTATATTTAAATCTTATACTCAGCTAATGGTTGCAAGGCCACAATTTACACCTGTCTGGACATGAATGACATTTTTCTCTATGTTCTTTGTGTTGTGTACAGTGAATGTATCAGGGACAGTAACATCCTAGTGAAGAGTTGCAGTTAGAGTCTCTCTGTAAAGTATATAATAAATGCTACATAGGATTAAATTTCCTTCTGGGTAGCCTTGCTGCTGTGCTGTGCAGCTGAAGGGCACTGCAGGTATGTGTGAAAGACACTTTGCTGAAAATATTTGTTGACTACTCTTCACAGCCAAATTGGGTCCCCAGACATGAATGTTACACTCCAGTAGGACCTCAACTCTGTATTCTGATGGGTACTCTTGTTAAATTTACTATAGATCAAAGTATGCCTAATTCTGCACACTTATGTACTCACTACTCAGTCTTCTTGTGTCCTGGTTGGTTTCTCAATCAACTGAATTTATCTTTGCTGTGATACATGGACTTGTAATTAATTTTGTAGAATGATGAAATATTTTTCACACTGGTTGTAAATAGATTAATTTCCATCTGATTTACTGGTTAAAAGAGAGGAAATAATTGTACTTTAGATATGACATCGCTATGCTAATATTGATTGAGCAGATATAAGACTTGTCTATTAAACTGTCTCTGCTTTTTTTCACAGTTACATCTTCCAAAAAAAATTACATATTGAAATGCATAAATGAATTTTGTCCTTCTTTCTTTCCTTCTAATTATGAGAGAGACAAAGGTTAAAGATGCAATTTGAACCTAAATGTATGATTGGAGGATTGCATCAGTCTCCCTGGCATCTCAGCACTTCAGGTGCTTCTACTGTGACCAGTTGCAGTGCTGCATCAGGTGTCCTGTTTCTAAAAATGATGGAATGAAAAACCTTACAACAGTAGTAGTGGCATTTTAATGTGAAATGACTGTCCTTGCTCTGCTCCCTGATGTAAGAGTAAGGAGCAGGAGAGGATTAGCAACTTCAGCTTTTGACTGCAGTAAAGTAAAAGTGAGAAACTGTGAAACAAACTGTGGCATGAAGCTAATGGAAAGCATATTGGAAGGGTGAAAGCATAGAGGAGGACTGGAGGGCCAAAGAGCCAAAGTTATTCAGATATGTTTGAAATATCAAAGTCATGAACTGTGGCACAAAAATAGGGTCCCAGAGAGCTGCTCTTCCATAGTGATGTGATTTTTGTCTCCAGCACATAAAATCAATGACAGCTCTAGACAGTGACTTTAGTCTTGATCAAAGCTCAGTGATAATGGGTGGCAATAGAAATGATTATTCTATAATGACAGTGGGAAATAGAGGTGAAGACACAGACTCAGATCTAGTGACTTGAGAGTGGGGCCAAAGTGATGGGAAGACAGCCAGAGGCCCATGAATAAACATCCTTGACATGCAAGGGAACAGTAACAAGACAGTTATTGGTGATTATCTTTAGGTGTGTTTTGAGGGTTCAGCACAGCAAATCAGTTGTCATATACCTGACCATGAATGCAAGTCCTAATAAATTATGCTGTGTGCTATCCCAAAATAGGAATAGCAAAACTAAGCTCTTTTCTGAGTTTGATTGCACAAAGAAATGTTTGCTGGATGATGCACTAACTGTATCATGCCTAAGAAAAGAGGTGTCTGCTCTTTTAAAGAACATCTAACTCTTTATGTGCCAAGGATGCCAACCTATCATGTACAACTGGTGAGAGGGCAGAGTATTTCAGACATATGTCAGAGGACGTGATAGACACTTCTTAACTAAACTACAACCACTGTGTTACTTATTGACACCCTTCTCCTTGGGTAGGAGGCAGCAGCCAGGTTGTAACATCTGCAGCAATCAGAATATTTGGGTTTGTATTAGGCTTGTGCGGCCAGGTTTTGGTGGCAAGGGGGCTACAGGGGTGGCTTTTGTGAGAAGCTGCCAGAAGCTTCCCCAAATCTGGCAACTGGGATTTCCTAACTGGGAATCATGGTAATGCCTCTGTGATAAGGTATTTAAGAAGAAAAAAAATAAAAAAGTTATCATGCAGCTGTAATTGTGCTCAGAGAAGAGAGGATTTACAATATGTGAGAGGAACAGCTCTGCAGAAAGCAAGGTCAGTGGAGAGGGAGTGGGAGAGGTGCTCCAGAACAGAATTCCAGTAAAGTTCAAGTATCACAGGGAGGTTTGGAGTACAAGCTGTTTGAAAAATGGCAAGGATGCATCTGAAATACTATGAAATAGTGGCCACAGGTGCAAGAAATACTTTTGCATTGAGAGGGAAGAAAAGCAAGGCATTTATGTAGCACCTTATATCTCTAAACTCAAGCTGTGCCTAATCACAGAAGCTATCAGAGGAAGTGCAAATAGGAATTCTAAGGACAGTACAACACTGTAAACCTTTAGATTATGTGGTGCAGAAGTTAAGGATGTATTCTCTCAAGGATGAAGCAAATGTATCTGCTCTCACATCTAGACACTTCCATAAAAAAACCCAAATGTCCTTGAATTAAGGTCAAATCCCAGAGATGCAGCTAGTCAAAAACAAAAGCTGAGTGAGATGTACAAATAGGAAATGACAAAGGAATCCCGTATCCTGAGGGGACGACAGGTAGTAATGTTTTAACCCAGACAGCTTTCTGGCAGGTAAATATGAATCCAATTCTAAGACATATTTGATGAAGTGTTAAATCTGATTTTCCATGTCTATATCCACACTTTTTAATCAATGGACCTTAGTGTATTGCTCTGACCAGAAGGGTGAAGGTAAGGCAGCAGGAAACTCAGCCTTTCCACACCTGGAGTTCAGAATAATGCCAGCTGGTCAGTGGATATTGTTGTTTTTCAGCACTCAGTTTCTTTGTGACCCCATAAGAATGTATAGAGACACATTCACTGTGATTTTCAGCGGACAATGGGAGACCAGCTACATGTGATCAGGATGTTTTTTCTGATTTTAGAATTTTGTCAGGATGAAAGATTGAGATCAATCCCTGAGCAGTGCATGCAGAATATAAGCGAGTTTTGTCATTTGGGTTTCTAGGAAAATGGCATAGAAAATACATGATGGAAAAATGTCCAGAGGCAATGGAGGACTTATTTCAAATGGAGAAAGAAGAGAGGAATTTTTTATTATTATTATTTCTTCTTGGATAGCTATATTGGGTGGTTTGTATATAGGTTCTTGGAAGTGATATCACCACTTCCAGAACAAAGACAGACAACATCATCACTGCTGATGGTGCCAGATTTTCCATGCTATTTATATTCTGGCCAGATCTCTCCAGCAAGGTGAAGAGCCTGCATTATTGTGATATAATGCTAAGTATACTTTTAAATATAATATTAGCCTTAAGCACAATGCTATCAGCATGGGAGAAAGCATATTCAGCCATTGGAAGGGTGTCCCTGCCAGCTGGTTGGGAAATTACAAGCCTGACTCAGTATCTACTAAGCACTTACTTGTCTTTGATGGATACTGTATACCCCAGCATCCTGGGTAAAGGGTTGTAATTATAAATTAATGCCACTGTCCTTCACTCTAAAGCTCTTTTACTTTGCACTGCAAGGTGGCCTTGGGAAGGTATAAATACAGATTTATTTTACAGAGTTGGTGAGAGTGGCATGAAATACCATCTGATTTCCACAGAGATGGCCCCAGAGATACAAACCCAGGTGTTCTCAGAGCCTCCTTTAATGGGCAATTTACGGTGTTGATGTTTTTGAGGTGAAAGAGGGCAACAATCTCTCTCTCTGTCCACGCCATGTTTGCTCTAAAGCAGATACCCAAATATTGTCACAGAGAATTTGTATGAGCCTGAGTGGGCCTGATTTTCAAACAAACTCATTCACCCACAGTTGAGACTAAGATGACAGGAGAGAGCAACTGAAAATTTGGCCTCAGCATGTGTTATATTTACAAAGAGAAAAATAAGTCTCTGCCTTGAGCACAGGAACAACCAAGCGTTTGTCATAGCTGGTATCAGTGTCTGAGAGAAAGGAAAAGGTGTAGATAGAAAGAGAACATCTAGTGCCTTGAGAAATAAAAATGGAACAAATTGAACAGTAAGCAGGAGTCCCGTTTTCCCTGGAACTTGGTGGATGGTGAGAAGAGGTCATGAAATGATGGGTAACACCAAAGGGCAATAAAATGCTGATACAACACAACACATCTATTACACCTTTAAAAATAATCTGCTGCCTTTTCTCCCATACTTCATGCATGTTTGGGGGACAATTTACAGGTTAGAATTTGCATGGATGCCCATAATTCAATATTGCCAGCCTTAATATTAGCAAAACTATATGGCACAGCTCTGGAGTGCCCTGGCTCTGTAATGTTCCTGAAAGCAGTAGGTACAGGTGTTGGTCACTGCAGAGTTAAAGCTGCTTTGGCATCTACCCATGCTTTTTTGCTAATGAACCATCTGGCTCAGTAAGAGAAGTTGCTCAGCCACAAATCAGCAGTTTTCTTGCAGATGTTTGCTATTCACTGCTTCTTAATTCCCTTACTCCCTGTTCTTCCTCTTGC
The DNA here is from genome assembly GCA_013398075.1 of Notiomystis cincta. NCBI lineage: Eukaryota > Metazoa > Chordata > Aves > Passeriformes > Notiomystidae > Notiomystis > Notiomystis cincta. The sequence continues at coordinate 32,321 of VZRX01006186.1, forward strand.
CTCTCACAGCTCTCACTTTGCCATTTATCTCAATTCTTTCTTCAGAGGTAGCTTTGATTGCAAATATACTGGTGTCTGGGACTCTCATTATAATTATTTCTTTCTACATTCAAAACACTAAGTTTCAGGATCTTGGAAGTAAAGATTTTTCCCTCTTAAAGGAAGGAATGACATCTTCTGCAGACTGTGCTGGGATGCATTTCTGTCCTGGATGTACCAAGTTGAAAAAGGTAAATATCACAACCTACTTTCCTCCTCTTTGAATTTCACTTCAAAGGCTAAGTATTTAAGGTCACAGACAGCATGATTTTTCCTTACAACAATCATGTCATCATTTTGCTGTAGAAGAAACAGAAAATGCTCTTCCATTCTATTACACTTCCATAAGTTTTGTAGCAACCCATTCACAAATATGTACAAAGGAATCAAAACACACTCAAGAAACTGGGCTCTCCTCTTGGAGGAAGGTAAGTTATGGGGACTGAAATCTGGACCTTGGTGTGGAAGAGAAATTCTGCAAGGGAGAGATAAGTCTTGTGATCTCTACCCCATTTTTACAAACTACAACATCCTACTTCAATTCTGCCCTTTATTTTCTCTCAGGTGATTCCATTCATCTGCATTTTCTCTTACTTACCTCTTCCTTAGCTCTGGGGGTGACATTCTATTTCCTGTCCAATTTATATGAAAATTAACCTTTCACATTGGTTCAAATCCATGTAGGTGGAAATAATGTCATCTGTGAATTGCCCAGTAACCAGAGGCTTTTGAGCAGACCCTGGAAGGCATTCAGTAAAAACTAATTTACCATACTTTCTGTAATAGCATATCCTTTCCTAAAGCTGTTGTGCAAGATATTGCTGTACTGACTCAGCATGTATTTAAACATTTTAAAAACCTGTTTATCTAGAAAACATTTATTTGAAACAAAAATAATAAGAATTTAAAAAAACCCCAGCTGCTAGAAAAGCAGGAAAATGTGGAAGGAAACCTAGGGTTAATATCTGTGTGGGAGACAACAATGTTTGCAGAAGGTAGCAGCTTCATGAGGAGTTGCTTTTACCTATTTTCTTTCTTCTAGTGAGTAGTGAGTTTAATGGATGGAGTCCCTCCAGGTGGGCAATCACAAAACTAACATTTTTATTCCCCTGACAGAAAATTGCATGCCTTTTTCCTAGCACAAAAATGACATTTCCCCATGAAAATTCTGATGCTTTTGCATAAGTGGTTTTCCTTGTCAGAGTATTTCTCTGAAGAAGCATTTCCTACTGGTTTGGACAGTCTAGGAAAATTCTTGAGCAAATTCTTCTTCTTTACTCACTTTATTTTTAGTTAGCATGCTGCTCTGACAGCACAGTCTCTCCCTAGGTAGCTTGGGGAACAGGTGGATACTACAGTTCTTCTATCTTCAATGCTACCAGGTTAATCTGAGGATAAAAGAGATGATTTACAGATACTTTTGATCTGGTTCTGACTTTGAAAAATTTCCCAACAATTCATTAGGAAGAATAAGCCCTTTCTTTGCTCACAGTAATGGCTGAAGGTGCTGGAGGTGGGGAGACTGTAATGGTCTGGCCCTCATTTCTGCAGGTACAGCTACCTGTTTTGACTGGTATAAAAAGAACTCAGCTGAACAAATCAAGATCATTGTGTTCTAACTGTCTCTTCATGCCACAACTACAAGAGCTTTGGACCTCTTTTCATTAGACTTTGTGCTGTCCAGCGAGCAAAGGCCATCCATGTTGTCTAAAATGCTCTACCTCTTGTTAACAACTTTCTTCTCTTAAAATATGTGTATCAGCAGCATTTACCCAGTGCATTTTGAGACTCCTTTTCAATTTGTTATATTAGACATTTCAGGGATGTCTATTTTTGAACATTTCTTTACAAAGAGCTGTTAAAAGAAGGTTTCTCTCCCTTTGAGAGTGCTGCAGCATTGTTGTTAACAACCATGTGCTGGTCACTGCTCCTCATCATCCTCATGGAGAATAATTCACCCTCTGAGCAGAGGCTGACAGATGGCCTCTGCAACGAGAGGGAAGCTTTGAAATAAGACACTGTGTTTGAACCTGAAAACTACAGTGAAAGAAAGCATGAGTATTATTGGTTTATGCTACTGAAAATTATGAAAGTCATAAGTATAGCTAGAATCTTAAATTCTACTCTGTTCTCAGAGGAGTTCTCAGAATTTTTGTTTTTAAATTCCCAGTGATAAACCACAGCAAAACTGAATGTGTATGTCAGAAAGGAACAAAACCAAGATCCTAACTTTGATATTACTTATTTTTCACATTAATGTTTGTATCAGACTCTTAGTATTGCTTAAGCAGATATTTTAAAAATGTTTATATTCTTATGCATGGGTTTTGTATTTATCAGGCCTGTACTCAAAGGACCTCAAACTTAATTAGAGAACATTATTCACAAAAATTATTTCAGACAACCTCTTTTGCTACTTATTCTCTTTGAATCTTTAAATGTTATCCAAGATGTTATGAAGTCTGAATTCATTAATGAGGAAGAGCCTATCAACCATCTGTGAAATACTGTAAGATAAGTAATTGTTGTGATTTAGGAATGGTGTTCCCCAATCCAGTGTTTCCACTGAAGCACTCTAAACCATGTGCTGCCTGCTCACTCTTCCTGCCCCCTTCCTCTCCCCCTGTGAAGGGCTGGAGAGCAGGACTGGAGGCACAAAAGGTAAAATCGTGGTTTGAGATAAGAACAATTTACTGGGAACAGCAGCAACAACAATTAATAAAAAGTTGTACGAGAAAGGCAAACAATTCACACATGAAAGGTCACCATGCGGAAAATGGCAATACACCAACTACCTGGAAGGGACCCCTTCTCCTATCCCCAGAAAATGAGGTGAGGTGACACAGAATAACCTCTGGGTTTACAAAAATTAACCCTGTCCTGGCTGGAACCAGGACAATATTTCACTGTCCTCTGGAAAATCTGAACTGTGTGATGCTTTGGAGTACACAGGTGTTCTCAATGCCCTGTCAGACAATCCCATCAGGTTGTAGCTGATAAGTGACCCCATTTGCTCTCAGAAATTGAATTGCTCCTGGATTTCCCCAGGGTTTAGCCAGGAAAGCATCTCTGATAAGGATTCCTGGGAAGAATAAAGCTTACATGCTGGTATCAGCTCTTCTGCTAGAAGAGAGGAGAAAGAGGAATTTCCTGCATAGGTCCTGAACTGAGAATTAGGCAGTGAAGACATGAGTGTTATTATGTATGGCCTTGGTTAAAGGGATGGATGTTACTATATAGAACTTTATTTTCTGTACTGTAACTGAAATCCAAGTCAGGCTTCCTCGACATTTTTCCTTCTATAAATTATTCTTTGGGGACTAAACCCCCTCTTCTTCTCCATGCATAGCACATTTTGTCAGATGAGGAGGGCTGGGTGGCCTCCATTAAAAATACACAGGCAAGTGTCCCTTTGTAGATTGTGACAGGAAAGTTTAGAGAAGTGGTTCACAGGATTTGTGTAAAATCCTGAATTTGAACAGGAAACAGAGCCTTGAGCCAGTCAGGCTGTGCAGTGCTAGGAGTATTGTCATATTGCCATCAGGAGTGCTGCTAGTGATTCAGTCAAATACTTGTGGCTCCTCTGAAACCAGAGGATGGACTTGCATTGTCTAACTTTGGTTTCTGGGATATTCATTTTAGGAATACAGCCATCCCTTTCTCATCACAGTGAGAGATGCACTTGCAAAGCCTGATTCTGCACCACTCTCTAATCACTGCCTGTGGCAGCAACTTAATGTTACCAAAATCCTAATTAAAGTGAGCCTGGGATGAGCCTGGACTGCATTAGAAGCGTGGTAAGGAGTAAAGCTGAATTTCCAGATATTTCCAAACGAGCAAATACAAATATAGACTTAATATCCTCTGGTTTCCCAGAAAGCAAAACTTGCTACAATGACAGCATCAATTACTGGGAATGCATCCATGGTTCTCCTGCAGCACTTGATTTGGATCAATACACCACTACTGATTCCCTGTGACAGCCATACAGTAGGACTCAGATACCGTCTCTTGCTACAGATTTGAGCTTTCTCATAGATTTTGTTCCTCAGCAGTTATGAGAATGCTACTAAAAGGCAATTTCAGTAGAAAGGGAGATTTACTGCTGCCTGGATCAGGACTGTGGACACTAAGATGGAGTAATTTGCTGGCCCTTCCAATGAAAGGGAGGTAAAATTCACATTTGTGTTGGTTTTTACATAACTTCAACCCAATAAACACCATCTGAGAAAAAGGAGTGAGAGAGGAATTAAATTTCAGCTTGTTTCACTTGACAAAGAGAAGGCAGGATCACAGATAAAAACTATTATTCTCATACTCTACTGTCTGGCATAAAGTGTTAAGATTTTTAGGCCTTTAGGAAGTCTCAAAGCAGTTTCTTCATATGCATTGAGCAAAGTATGTGTTTAACTCTTATGCTTAACATTGTTTTCACACATTTTCATTTTTTCTTTGACTCCTCTGTCTCATTTACCTCCTGCTACTGCAATCATTCTCCTACAGGCTGAGGAAGCAAAAATTGCTGGTGACTGGAAGGCTGAACATGAGTAACATTGGTGTGCTCTCTGTACAGATAGGCTAGTGAAGAAGGAAATATATTTGCTGTTGCTGACATTTTGTCAAAGGCTAAGGGCAGCTGCAAATATTATTTATAAGAATATAGAATTCTTCAAAGCTGTTCCTTTAAGATCTTTAATTGGACTCCTTTGCAATTTGGAAAGTTTTGGAAAACAGAGATAAGAGTTGTCCATCTTTGCACTGAGTTTCTTCTCCCTGTTAAGCAAGTTCTCATACAAGAGTGTGCTGTAACTAAGATCTGTCATTTAGAAAAATCTGATGTTTGTAGCTTGCTTAGTTTATCAGTTGTCTTGTGTCAAGTCAGACCAACTGTTTAAATGTTTCTGCTCTTGTATGCTTTGATCAGACAGGTGGACTATTGCTTCAGCTACTGCTGGTGAGGTTCAGGCAGCTCCCTGAGGTGGTGGATGTGTCTGTTCAGGTTGCTTTGTGCTGTCCATGCCTAGTTCTGCTATGGAAAACAGACTTGCCACTTCTGCACACTCAGACCTGCCTCCTTTCTGACTTTAGTGAGTCTGTACCTGCTCTCAGGACTGGGCATGCTTCAGCTGAGATCAGACCAGAGAGACATGAAAAACTCCCAGCCGAGAAGACTCTACCTCATCCATTTGTTTTGTGGGTGGTTTCCAGGACAGGTTTGCCTCTGCTCACAGTGAAATGTCACCAGACTGACACAGCTTCCTTTTTATACTACTGAGAGCTACACAGCCAGTCTGAGGAACCACACACACCCTCAGCCAGAAGGTTTGGGGCTTGCACGTTCTTACACTTAACCAACACAGAGGTAACTACCTGGATAGCAATAGATGGCATTTATCAAGGGTCTCAAAGCCAGGGTGTGTAGTGATAAATAGAATCCCAGACAGGAAAAATCTGATGTGGAATAAGTGAGAGAGGCATGGCTGGCCTTGCACACATGCAAAACCACAGATTGGTACACATACACACACATAATCCAATTTGAATTTTGAAATAATTTTCCCTAGATTATGAAGGGTATGAAATTTGTCTTGGTTCTGCTGAATACACACATTTTTGATTACTCCTTTTTTGCATGATGCTCATCTTTAAATCCTATAAATCTTTGTTTTATCCTTTCTAGTTTAGTAACTGGATTCTCAGAAGAGGCAGAAAATTGTTTCCTGCATTACTGGAAACTGTTCATTGCATTTTTTCTTCTGATGCTTTTTGAGGTTTTAGGAAAATAAGTATACTTGAAGGAACCTGGATAGCTCTGTCCCATAGATATAAGACTGTTTTTAAAATAAATGCTCTGCATTTTAAGATTCTTCCCACTAACAATATTTAATTTTTAAAAATTGCAGAAAGTAGGATTGATGAAAGGCCTGCTTAGAATGTGCTGGGAAGTCAGAGAGTAAAAACTGTCAAACATTGGGAATTCGGAAAGATATAAGAATTAGAGGCTTTTATTGCTAGAATAAGTGGCACTTATAGCAATCTGTCCTTTTTTATGGCAAATATTCTGAAAAATAATATACTGAAGAGAAATCTTCAATGCTTCTGAGCACAGTGCACAATTACAATGATCAGAGAGAACAGAGCTGCTGATTCTGTGCATAACTGGTTTGGAGTTTCATTTCAAGGCACAAGTGACAGTGCACCTGTTCTGAGTCCTAGAAAATATGCAGAAGTTCAACTTTTTTATACCCCTTTGTCATACTGAAAGTCACCACTGCATAGGGAAGAGTTCATCTTATGGGTAATTTTACACATTTTGTTACATCAGCCCAACAGCTCAGAATTGTGCAACCTTTCAGACTGGGGACAGGAATTCTTCTAATCTCATGCTTGATGCCATCTGTCAACCCACTGGCATATGCTTAAGGTCAACTTTAGACTTTTAAATAACCTCAAAGAACACTTTTCTTTTCAGTTTTAAACACCTTAATGAGAGATAAGGCAAAGTGTATTCTGTATTTTATTCTTGGAAGTGTATTCCCACCATTTGTCCATGTTTTAAATGACTGCATATAATGACTGGGTCCTGCTCTGAGGCTGAAGGTTTTCTGGAGAGACTTTGAGGTTCTTTATTCTATGGCTTTTCTGGCTTTCCTGGTATGCAACCCCATATTTTCCTTTTACCAGCCTAAACTTTAAAGAGGACATTTCCCCTCTTGTTACATTACTTTCTCCCAATATAGTTTGGACTTTCTTCTTTAAGTGTTCTTACATCTCTCTGATCCAAGCTGGTTGGTTCTTAAAATATTTATCTCATATTTCATGCTTTACATCCGTGGATCTTTCTTCCAGTCCAACTGTCTTTATAATTCTGTTTTCCAAAATCGTGTCAATAAAATCACTGACCTGGAAAGATTTCATGAAATCCATGCCAAAAGTCACCTTTACTGAAGGACTAAGTACAAGATTTAGTAAGGTGCTATAGACCTGCTGATATTTTTTCCATTATTAGCCAATAATATTAGTTCTTTTGAATGGACCAGACATGACTGGTTATTAGTTATACATAATTATTTCAAATGAAATTTTTTTTTTATTCTCATGGAGTGACAGCCTGGTAATATCCCTAAAATTAATTAATTTGCATATAGCTGATGAGCTGTTGGTGTCTAGAACTCCTTATTTAAATACACATACATCACTGGACCTAGGAAAAGAGAAGTCAGATATGAAACTATTCCTAGCAGTGAAGTCTGTGTGACAGTGGGCAACAACCATTCTTTTTGGGTGACTCTAGTTCTTTATCAACCAAGTAAGATGTATAGGCAAAAATAACATAGAAAATAGCAGTTGTAAGCTGTGTGGGAAATCTATTGAGATTTAGGTCAGTTCAGGCTTTGAGAATAAACATTTAAAGAAGAAGAATAATGTCTGCAAGTGGTGTAACTCATGCATTTTCATTAGCTTAAGTGCAAATATGGAAATATACACCAGAGTAGATCTGGCCCTCAGTGTTACCCAGAGCATACTCCTTATTCAGAGAATGCCCTCTAAAGCACAAATGTAATGCCTAATCTTATTTGATAATGTATGTTCACGTCTCAGAAGATGCTGGGGAATTATTAACCTTTGACAGACTTCCTTTTGGCTTTAGCAATTAGCAGAAATGAAACTCTGCAAGATGAAATTTCTCCTTTGGACCAGGTATAGTTTTAAGCCTTTTTCTATAACCCCTTAAAGTATGAAAAAAGACAAGCACCGAATTTTCAAATAACTGAGCAGTTATTTAGCCATCTCCTATTGAAGCTGTTTGGACTTTGAAAATTACTTATATGAATATTACATTCTTGGGCTTTAAAACTCCTTTGAGGAGTGTGTCCTCTTAGCATGTGAGCATAGGGAGTTGTTGAAGATGGAGCTGGGAGCAGGGGTTTTGGCATTATTTAAACTACTGAACACAGATGTTTTAAGTTAGATTGAACACATCCTCAACATGAAGAAAATAGGATTCTTTCAGTGTTGGGGAAGTGAAATTGCTGTCTAAAGCAATGCTGAAGCCCTTCAGAGGCTGGTAGGGGTCTGTGCCTTAATAACGAAACTTATTGATGCAGGAAAATGAAATGAAAGTCAGTAAATTGCTGATGAAATGGAGTTCAGTGGGTTGTTTAGTCCATTCCATGCTGAATTGGTCTCTACCATACATTATCCTCTACTTTGCCCAACTCAGGTATAAATAATGGAACTGACACTTTTCTTGTTACATTTACAAAAGTAATGGCTTCCTCTTTCTGTTCACTTGACAGGCTAAAACATATTTAAGTGGACAAAAATGAGAGTAGACCAGAATTTATCTGAATTACACATAGAGTTCATTAAAGCAGCAGCCTCTGGTGAAAGTTTATTCATGTGTAAAAGTACCTGCAGGTTTGTCTGGATCCCTGCTGGAGGCTGAGCAAAAGTAGCTGCTATGGGAGGAATTTGATGAAGCTGCAACCTGTCATGATTACAGCACTGGATGCAATGGGCATAGAAAAATACTTGTCCTTACTCCTGGACTTGTTTCTATCTCACAGGAGGAAGAACTTTCAAAAAAATTAAGCAGGACAGAAGATCTATGTTGGAAATGATTATCTAAAATCAACTGAGTCTAGGAAATCCTTATGGAAAAGTCAACAGGCCACAGTAATTTGTATACAGATATATACACTGTAAGACTTTGTAGGTTGATTAAAGGAGATCACAGGTGGAATTTTGTGTTCCATAAAAATATCTTGAGTAAGTAATCAAAATTCCTGTTGCTATTGAATACCAACAGTTCTTTCAAAAATCTGTTTCTGTGGTTGGGCAAGGCTGTGGGACCTGGAGCCTGGCCCTGGGGCAGGGACTGATGTTTTGCCAGCTGCCAGTCATGCTGGGCTGAGTGGGGCATGTGGCTGTGCCTGCCCTAACCACCACAGTCCTGATCCAGCCTGAATCTGCCTCCATTTCAGCAAGAAGTGCAGGAGCAAGTTGTGCATCCCTATGGTTTCAATCCTGGCCTGGTGAATTACCACAAATGGGGCCCTGACCCACCTGGTAACTGCATAATATTAGAAATAAAGGCCTGGGGGTATTATTGTTTTGGAGAGAGCTGGCAATGTTTAGGATGTTCTTTTGTCCTAAGAAAGTCTAGCCACTCACTAATACATGGGAAGGTATTGGAAGGATGAGGTGACTGGTACTGCCTCAGATTAGCTACTAATTGCAAGGTAATGAGAAGTATGAAGTATGTAAAATACCTCTGGCTATTATTTCTATGCATGGCTACCAAAGCCTAAGTAGCAGAGGTGACAGGCTTTTAAGCACGAAGTAGCAAGTTACCTAGAGAGAGGCATATTTCACTCTCCCAGGGTAGGCTTGGAGTACTTTTGTTTCAGTCCAGCTGGCAGAGCCTTTTACTGATGCTGTAACATCTGGAGGACTGTCTAAATTCTTAAATGTTCTGGGACAGGGCCAGAGGATAAAGAACCTTGTACAGGGAAAGGCTCTTGGGGTTTACACAGTGGCCACTGGGTCACCAGTAAAGGCTGGACTTCATCCACAGAATGATGAAAGCTCAGCAAAATCCAGCAGCAGTTCCCTAGGTTTTGTAATGTATCTGGGGAGCAGAATCCCCCTTGCCAGACCCATTCCCAGCACTGTGTTTTGCCAGCCCTACCCCTGCCCTGAGAAAGGCTCTCTGAGTCAGTGTGTCAGAATGGTTAGTCAAATAAAGCCATTTTTCCTTTTCTGCATTCCTCTTTTCTCTCCGGGATTCCCAGCACTGTCCTGCCAGAGACAGAAGGGACAGAGTGTGTGAGCAAGCAGGCCCACCTGTGGGGCATGCCAAGGTGTGTTCATGCTGAAGAGAAGCAATCTGAGAGCTCTGGAAGGTGCATCATCTGCTGCAGGGGGACCATGGTTACTTAGACATCGAAACAAAGGCCAGTGAATTCGGGTTACCATTTTTCTAATCACTTTTTTTTTTTCAGAGTAAATCTATTTAAGGTTCCCTACTGGTTTCAAAGAGGGAAAGAAAAAGGTTTTTAATTACAGCTGTACAGTTCATGTACCTAATGAATCAATAGTAATTGAATATAACGGATGCTTCTTCTAAGCACACCCATGGAGTACAGTAAAACCTCCTTTAACAGGTTTAATTCCATGCCAGTGACCTTTTAAGAGGATTCTCCATTGTATATTGGCTCTAGTGTATAGGTTTTTCCCATGTATTCTCTGGAGTTCATCCAGGTACTGTATGCTTGGATATACAGTGGTATATATTGTAGCTGTGGGTATTAGGTACAGTCACAGACATACTTGTTAATTAATACACTTCCTAAAATTCTGTTAATCTCTGTATGTGGTTTTATGAAAGGCTAAATGGATTATATTGCCCCTACAGACTACAAGAATAGCCAATGTATTTTCATTTCAATTGTTTTAACCACTACTTTAATCTAAAAGTAAAGGCTACAAAATATTTTCAATCAACAGCCTGGTAAAAGAAAATACATGAGATGAGAAGCCTTTCTGAATCAGTGGTGTCTTAGCATTACATTAATCACATTTCCTTAGTAAAAAAGAGATTCATAATGGAACACACTTCTCCAGATCAAGAAATCTTTGTACAAGACAAAGTTTCTGGAGAAGATCCTTCTCTAAGGAAATCCCCCCAGTTACTCCTTCAAAGAAAAGCCTTCAGGTATGGATGCAGACTTGAACCTTCAGAACTTTCTCACACATTTTTTGAGGACATACACTAGCAGGCTTAGGATACAATAGTTGAATTGACGTTGTCTTACTGCTAAGGATGACTTCTGAATCTCACACAAAGGAGCCTTTGCAGTGTCTAGCCCGTTTTGGTATGGTCACAGATATAATCTGTGCTGTCTTAGCTCTCTTTATCCTGCTGTGACTTCATCTGCACTGGCAGCTTGCAGGGATGTACCTGCAGGGTTCACAGGGCACAGCACTTGAACAGATCTCAGCTGCTCCTGCTCAGCCCCCTCCTGCTGGAGCACATGTTGGAGGGGACTGGGCAGGGAGAACTCAGCAGAAAACGAGAGATTGCTTTGATTTCCCTGGTAATTCAGCTTCTTCAAGAATTTCACTGATGCCCAAAGGGTTTCTGCCTTGTGCAAACCAAGGATTGCTCAGTCTTGTTTTGCATGGGGTCTTTTTATTATAGAGGAAGGTACAAGCCTTTTGACTGAAAAGCAGACACTTGACAAGGACAGAGGGAAGGAAGCTCAAGTATACACACACTAAAACTACAGTGCTTTAGACCTGTACACCTTAATGTTTGTCATCCACACTGCACTGGATCAGCTGTCATCACACAGGGTAAAAAGTCCTCACCCTGAGAAAAGCCAAGCACAAGGACATTTGCCTCAAAAGGCTGCTTTGCAAGACCTAAACTAGAGTTTAGGAAAATCTGAGCTTTCATATTCAAAAAGCTCTCCAGGTTTCATTTTTATGAGCAATATGCAACCCGAGGGAATGCCAACACTATAAAGCCAGAAGGCATCAATAAGATACATATATATAAAATAGATTTAAATTATGCAATAAATATGTTTTATATAATAGAATGCATTAAGTATATTTAATCTCATGATTTTCAGATTAATATCCTCCTTTTCAAGGGTCTCTGTTCTGATTCTGGAACATTCATATCACAATCTTTCCTTAAGAGAGAAGATAAAAAAGCTACAATTCAAGCTTTTGGACCAAGTAATAGAAAATCTGAAATTAAAATGTAAGGTGTTTTTTTTTAGTTAAGCTGTTCCCATAAAAAGTCTGATGTATTGGCTGACTAAGATTTCTGTTATGTCCTGCCAGAATTTAGTATCTGAGCTACAATGTCTCTTCAATACATTTTCTTTTCTGTTTTCAAGAATTCTCTTTCTGGAGCCTATCATCTGGTGTTATACATTAAAATTCTTAAAATTCAGCAGCTTTGTATTACATTTAGAAACCTTTGATATCTCAGTGTGAAAAAGAGGGAGCTTAGCTGTGCTTATTTGAACTTGAGTTACTATTACCAGGGAATGATGCTGCCTGGAGCACCTGAATGTCCTTCCCTAGGTCACTCCTGGCAAGTGGTGAGGAACAGCCAAGCAATTCAACAGCATAATTAACTTTTGGATTCTCTTTTCTGACATGATTACCCAAGGTTATAATGTGTTATTTAAGTGATACTAATGGTCCCAAATTGCATATTAGCTGGAAAGATCTGTGCTGGAAGTAGCTCTTCCAGAAGGTGTTTTCCAGGATTCCTTTCTAGTTGTGGCAAGTTTTAAATCTACTGAAAGTAGGAGAAATTTAGGGGGCATTCATTGTTCCACTGATAAAAATCTCCCTCCTTGAGTTTGCTTGTCCAAGTAGGTTTATCTCTTGAAAAATTGATGTAACAGTGTTTAAGTGGACATCAGAATGCTTATATACCTCAAAAGCACCTTGTGGGACATAACGGGCTGATCAATTGACTTCTGTCTATGGAAGACGTCTCTACCAATTCTTAGCTTTCACATGTGTGTCAAAAATGAGATACATGGATAAATGTCTAGCAATACATACAGGGAAAAGCAATTTTGACTGAACATATAAAATGTTGTGTTTGGAGAGACCATTAGCACTCAGGAATGAGACCTTGAGGATATTACAGATAGTACCACGATATTGTCAGCTTAGTGATCAGCAGCAGTATGAAAAAAAAGCCAATAGAAATATTAGGAAAGGAATAAAGGAGAAAACAGAAGATACCATTATGAAAAGAAATATGTTCATGGTTTTCCCACACCTTGGTGGCTGTGTGTAATTCTGGTCCTCCCAGCTTCAAAAAGTATGTCCTCAAAGGGGAAAAGGTTCAGTGCATAGAGACAAGGATAATTCAGAGTTATGGAGCAGCTTCTGTGTAAGGAAAACCAAGGTACATCTGCCAATTTTAGTTTAGATCAGGCATATGGTTTTGAAATAAATCTTCAAGTCATCCCCACTTACTGCACTTTGGTTCAAACAGAGGACAGTCTTGGAGCACCTGAGCCAAATTCCATTTGGATGAAACGAAACCAGCCCATGCTGGAACATGCCCAGTGCAATCCAACTGTACAATTCACAGGACCAATTTGATACTAATTGGAAGAAAAAAGCCTGCTGAGGGTGCTGGAGACTCTACATGAATAATTTTGTTTTACAAATGCACTCCTATTATCTAGTGTGCAATGTGGCATAGCTGAGGTGAATGCTACCACCTGAAAAATAAATGATTTATTTGAAGTATGAGAGAGGTCCACACAATTCTGAGTGGCATGAAGAGGAATGATAGAGATCAATTGGTCATTGTATTTTTCAGATACAGATCCCACAGAATTAGGTACTGCATTAATTTGGATCAGGTTTAAAACAAATGGTTCTTTGTGTGGCATGCAGTGAACCTGTGGAGCTCCTTGTCAAAGGATGTTTCATATGGTTGAAGTTCAGTTGGGGGTGAAAGCAGACTGGACAAATGCTTGAGAGAGAGATTTGTTGATGTTTACTAGCTGGATTACCAGTTGTGTCAGGATTGGAAAATCTCTGTGGCTGAAAGTGGTAGATCCCATATGTTCCTCTTTCTTTCTCTTCCCTACATGTCCCCTCGTGACCACTGCTAGAGGCACAACATTGTTCAAGGTAAGCCCTTGTTCTGAGGCAGTGTTATGTTCTTTCTTGTATTATATTTTGTTTCTAATATACTTTTTTTAAAAAAAAAATATATATAGAAGTACTGTAAAAAATGATCTTTATATAGAGAGATCTGAATTTTACCTTTGCGGCTGGTGCTGGTGATTTCCGTACTAGAAATGCTTCTCAAAGATGTATGCATGTTAATTTAAAGTGTGTTTTACTAAAGAAGTTTTAAATGAGTCATTTAGATGATTTTCAGCATCACAGGCTACCTGAACTCTAAATGACTGCAATAATAAAGGGTATTCAAGCAGCCACAATTTCCTATTGATATTTTATGTTCATTTTGATTTAAGTTTTATTCTTGCAACATTGCATAATTTCACAGGTGTGAAAAATAGCTGGGTGTGTTAAATGTGCAGTTGGAAAAAAAGAAGAGAGATAGCTGAGGGACAGCTCAAGTTTCTTAGTCCTGGTGTTTATGTCATTTTTTGGCATGAAGAACAGGGTTTTGTCTTATATATATGATTTTTTTTGTATAGCAGTAAAATAAATCTAGCTTTGGGTTGAAAATGATTTATAGCAATAAACAGCAACACTATATTTGACATTTATGACATGAGGAATTAAATGTCTGATGGCAATAGCAGGATATTTGAAACACTCTCCTTAGAGAAGTGGTATAGTCAGGTGATGCTGTGCCAAAACCACCAGAGGATTATCAAACTCTGAGTCAAATAAAGATCAGTTGGTTTAGAGTGATGAATTAAAGCTTTGTGCTTTGGGAGAAAGCATCTTCCTTGATCTTATAGCCAGCAGTGGCCTGAATGCTTTTTTAGTTCCACCCAGCGTGCAATTCTTCCAGGTACGCCTTTTCCCAACTGCTCCTTCTGGATGAGGTGTTGGTCACGGAGCAGCAGCTGTTCCCAGTGTTGGACACCTGTCCTTGCCATACTGCTCTGGAGATGGCAGGAGACCGTGTTTGCTGGCTTGCTGACATTACCTTGGGTGTGGAGCCTGGGGTGGCACAGCTGCAGGGAATACTTTTTATTACAGCTGAACGATTAAAGTAACGAATAACAGTAAATATTTAATGTGAGTCAGACAAACCTTGTGAGTCAACACTTCTCACAGCACTATAAGATGCTGTTTCTTACCAGTTGAGCACCCTGAATTCCTGTAACTGCACTTTGCTGGCAATGACCTCAGGCTATGGGATGGCAAACTGTGACCACTTAGCTCTGTCATGCACCAGGTCATTTGCATGCTGGACTGTGCTCTTCCTCCCAAGTGCTTGGCTGGTGTGAGAGACAGAAAACTTGACAAAAAAGAACATACCCATACTCTGGCTTCTGGCTTAGTACAGACTTGTCATTTAAGAGATATGTAATCATTAAGAGATACGTAATATGCTTTTTAAAGATAGATGATCTGTAACTTATTTTTAGCTCCAATTTAACGTATAGTGGAAAAAGCATTTATACAGATACTGGTTATCAGCACCATGCAGTTGTCAGTTTTAAAACTTGCAGAGGGGAGAGAGATTCATAGAACCTTATGAGGGTGATTTAGTGAGAGCTGAACCTCAAGAGATTGATATATTTCTACTGTTCAAGTTATCTTTTTATTGTGATAAGGATGACTTCATCACCAGCATTCTGCTGTAGCTGTAAATACTTGCTTTGCTCTAGAAAAAAGCTATGCCAGAATTATTACCCATGCACATGGTACTGTGCACCAGGTGTTTTCAGTATAAAAAATGTCTTCACAATAAATCAGTAGGAACATAATTCCAGAGGTTATTTGGTTTTTGGTTTGTTCTCACTGTACCTTAAACATCTGCAAGAGGGAGGGCACATGCACTATCATGTAGGCAACTAGAAATGAGACAACTACTAAAACACAGGAAATGCCATGGTACAGCATCTGAGGAAAGACAGGTCAGAGAAATCCAGATTAGGGAACACATTTCCATTTCCCCCAGGGTCTTTTAGGTGAAAATTGAGAAACCTAACCTTTGACTCCACTTTCATTCAGAGGTTTGATTTTTATTTGACTTGTCCTTTTAATAAGATTTTTATTTGATTATGGGATGTTTCCACCTCTGAAGGTAGAGGAAAGGGTTAAGGCTCTACCAATATGTCACCAATTCCTCCTCTCAAAGGCTGTGGTAATGTATGGAAAGGTCTGTAAGCATGGCATTTTTTTCTTTTAATCCTCTTCCATTAAGTTCTAATGACCGGTTGCTAAACGATGTCATGCATTTCCTGCTCCTTTTATGGGGGGCTGTTTTATAAAGCAGCAGCTTGGAAGCGTGCAGGAAGCAGTCATCTCTGGAATTGATTGCATTTCTGATGGAGCACTTTTGTACTGTATCCCTGGAGAAATGCTGCAGGTCATAATGGCTTATGTTCTCCTTGTAGCTGCAGCATAATAATTTACAGAAGTAGAGCAGAGGCGGGAACAAACTCTACCATCTTTAAACCTCTCGCTAGACTCAGTTCACTCTGTTTCTATTTATTCATTATTTATTTAAAGAAAGCAGATCATTATTATTACTACTGGAGGGGAGTAAAGGGCTATGTACAATACAGAGAAAACCTCTTGGTCTGAAACAGCTGATGTTTATAAATTGGTTGGGCGTGTGATCCACACGAAACACGTCCAGTTTGATCAAGTGATGTGGAAAGGGCAGTTGAACAAAAGCAAGGTTTGCATACATTGGGATGGCAGTAATGATCATGTCCCTTCTGTCTGTCACACTGATTCATTAAAAATGGGTGTCAGCCATTAAGCTTTGATTTTCAGCGCAGACAAGTAATGAACAAGCACATAAAGGAAACAAAGGCTGGCCGAACTGCAGAGCAGTCTGATGGTCTGATTATGTTGAGAGACTGTCACTTTCTTGGCTAGGTGGTAAGTATAAGGGGATGATTCCCATTGTTTCTCTTTCTGCAGCTCTGTCCTCAGTCAAATATTGGTAAGAAATGTGTGAATTTTTCATGCATCTTCTCTGGAAAATTGCTTTCCTTGGTTCCTGTTAGAAATCAACAAGATATACCCTCAAGTGAATTAATTCTTCCTGATAGGCCAGATTTAGTGAGTACCTGAGTGTGTAGAAAGCATGTAGAAAAAAGCTTTTGAGGTTTATAAAACACATGGCATTTGCTGTGGTTTGTTGAGGTTTTTTTCCCATTTGCAAGTGTGCTGGTCTGAAGAATATATAGAAGTGGAGATGGTTTTTACTCTTTTTTTTTTGCAGATGCCTGAAATTATAGCATGGAACTAAAGGCCTCTGCCAAATAGTAACTGGCACTGAATATCAGTTTTTCTACTAGTACCAGGCTGTCATGAGAAATTTTTTATGACTGGACTGGTGTTAGATTGAGCAGGTTTCCCATGACAGACTTAAACAGTGTCTCAGGCAATTTTTTCTTTAGTACTCTGGTAATTTGGATGTTCATTGAACCATGAACAATCTTAGCACCAAAACAGCAGGTGGGCTAAGAAAATGTACTGCTTTTATCAGAGAACAGCAAGGATATTTAAAATACACCTCTGGCTTCTACTATAACTTTAGGAAGGTCACTTACCTTCTCCTTATTTCAACCTGCCTGTTTCTCAGATGATGATAATATAATGTCACTGATTGCATTGGAATTTAGTGAATACATATTTGCAAGGCATTTGGGCATTTCACCATAAAAGGTCTTGCAGTAATTCTTCAGAAGACTGAATTCTTGCTGCTGAAGTCCACAGTAGTCACCCTGAGATGAGACTGCTCTTGAAAACTGTGAGTGAAAGTGGAGGAGAGGCCCTGAGGCTATGAAGGGTGAAACAACGTGGAGGCAGCACCCTTGGTGACAGAGTTAAGGCCTTTTTCTCTTTCCCTTTTTTTGGGGTGCTGAGGAACACTTACCATTCTGTGTAAATCCACTGGTTTCAAAGCTTTTCAAGTAGGACAATCTAGCATGTTCTTTTTCCTGGAATTATAGAAATAAGTATATTATAGGGATGGCAGAAGGAAATATACAGTAGAGGACTAATGGAAACTTGATATATTGGTATGATTTTCATTAATTGTGTCACTACCTCCTAATATACTACCATCTTTACATTAAGAAGAAGAATTAAAACCCAAAATATGATGATTTTAAGCTGTTATTCACCCTTTGTTCTATCTGCTCTGCTAAGCCCTGGACCTGTGCAGCAGTAGAAAAGGTACAAAGTGACCAAGCAGAGAAGCACTTGAGATTTTTAGTTTTTACCTTTTAACAAGCTGATTTGAAAATTCACATACAAGTTTTGTGGTGTTCTGTTGGCTATTTTGCTTCTTTCAGTGGCCCCTGGGCTAAGATGATGAGGGCTTGAAAAAAGCAAAGCTTGAAATTCCTGCCAGAGGTGAATGGTATGGACCTCCTGGTGCTCCTGTTTTTGTATGGTTTTAGGCATGTTGAGTTTGATAACTTATTCTGTACAGCCAGGTAATCCAAGAGTAGTCCAGGAGGGAGTGGCAACACAAGGACCAGGCAGAAAAAGAGTGGGAAAATCATAGAAAACTCAGAAACAAAGATTACGAAGGGTAATGATGGGTCAATAATATCCAATCTCTCTGCCTTTTCTTTATACTGAAAAAATAATTTTGTGGGAACTTGTTATGATTGCCTGTTAATGTTTGTATTTGAGAAAGGAATGATATTGGATTGAATGACACATGCATCATTAATTTTGGTCATAAAACAGTCAGAGATTCTGCCAGCAAAACAATCAGAAAAGAGCTATCTGTTCTTTATTTCTGAACTTTACTCATATGAATTTTTTTAATGTGATGAACACATAGTCCTGAAGACACACATCCCTATTGGGTGCTCTTCCTACTTGGTTCTCTGGGCTATTAGGAAATCAAACTTTATCATATTCCCTTACATTGGAATGAAGCTTGGCTCTTGCAGGGAAGATGAGTTGTCACTATTAATATATTTATTTTCCAGACGTCATTTAGATGGGGTTTTGTCATCTTTATAGCATAAAATGACAATTGTGAGGACTCTGAAGTAGAATAACAAGATTTTCTTATGTAGAAGCCTGAGAATAGCCCAATCTATAGAACTAGGATTTTACCCATGAAGCTCAGAGAGGTGGCTCCAGGATTTTTCATTTCCTTAGGCCTCTAAGCAACCTGGTCTAAGATGCCCCTACCCATGGCAGGGAAGTTGGAACTAAATGATCTTTAAGGTCCTGTCCAATCCAAAGCATTCATCCTGGATGGGGGATGGACTTTATTTGTATATTCAGGAGAGGTGTTAAGAAGGAATAGCTGAGTTAGGAGTAGATTAATTCATGCTCTCTTATTTCCAAGCCTAGTCTTTGGTGGAATTATTTGCTTATCTTGCATCCATCAGTAACAGACCTCACCATGCTGCCTCCCCTTCTTCCCCTAAGGAAGAGCACTAAATGAAAGTTCCAGTAGAAGAAACTGTCCAGGAAACCTGAAAGCAATCCTCTTGGCATTTTATATAATCTTCTGCCCACCATTGCTGCAAAATCCAGGAGTACATTTCCAATTCTTCTCAAGCTGTGACCTGTTCCTGAATATGCATTTTACATTAACATTTAATATTTAATATTTACAGTGGGGTCCCTCTCTGGCATCAGAAAACATAGGTAACTTCCCCATAGGAAATCAGAGCATTAAGATGGTCACAGCCAGGGAGAGACTAAAGTGACACTGTGTTTAAGGAAATGTCTCCACAGCAGTCTCATCTCTTTGGATGGGGGCAGATTACACAGCAACCTACCCCAAGCACTGTAGGGTGCAACCAGCATCAACATCCCTGTGAGCAGAGCAGTTCCTAGTTAGAATCACACAGTCATTGCCCAGGCAAAAGTGTTGATGCACTGGGCAAAGAAATGTAGGCATTTACAGTTTTGTAAGCATGTTATCTCCTTGATCTGTATTTCCTATATGCTTTTTTATAAAAGTAATTTTCATTTACATATAACAAACAGGCAAGAACCTGCTACTTTCAAGAGGAGACATGTTTTCAACAGACTTTTGACAATACAAGAGGTTACTACAATTAGCTTTCCAGTAGTTTCACTTATGTGCTAAACAAAGGGGAAAATTCCCTCTAATACCTATTTCTATGCATCTATTTCTGCTTGCTTTCCTAGTTACTACAGGATGAAGATATGGCTGGTTTAACTATGTTTGGGACCCTGAGATGCTCCTTATTGTCACTGCTTTCATGAATTCTTTAGGTAAGATTCCTAAATGCATGATCCAGCTGACTTTTTAATATGTGGTATTATAATGTGGTGCCAGAAGATACTTTGTTTACTTCTTTTTCTAAAAGATAAATTCTAATGGGGTCTGTCACTCTGTAAGCCTGACTATAGCAAGGACTCTCTTCTGAACATATTCTGATTTAGGTAATTTCCTTCCCTCCACCAAAATTCTGCTGAAATTTTAGGCCTTCTACCCTTCCCAAATAGCATTTCTCTGCCCAGTCATCATACATCTCTACCTCAGCAGCACCAACAAATCAAAAGCTTTAGTTGTACAGCCTAAGAGAACTCTGAATTCCCTTGACATTTCTGCAACTAAATATCGAAAATTAGTTTATTTAAAAAATATTTTCCATATAATTTGTGTTTCAAGGCACATTACTTTTTTAACATATGCCTAATTCTTTTAGTTTAATGTGAATTTTGGATTTATTTTCTGGTTATAAATAACGTATCTATTAAGCTGTATGTTTAACATTGCTCAGTTTCCTGTTAGTATTTACCCTGCAGTAATCTTCAGCAATAGAACAGTGAAAGGTTCTGTTTATCATTTGGTGCTCATTTATTATTAATCTAAGATTTGACAGACTCCAAGAGTCTATTGTTGTTTCTTGTGGCACATAAGTGAGCTAGAGGAACTGATAGATTTTTCATGTTTGATGGAAATAATAATAATAATATGCATTTTTCTGGAGTATTGATGTGTTTCCAAATACATGACCTGTTAAAGGAGATAATTGTTCTGATCCTTTGTGCTCCTTTTGATTTGAAAATGTATTATAGTAAGATCAATTGAAATTGTATTCCAAATTTAAAAAGGACAGGGAAATATAACAAAAAGCAGACAATAAAATTTCACTGGCATAAACTTATTTAACAAAATTGTTCCAAAATATCCAAGAGAGCATTAAATCTATTTTTCATGATCTCTAACTCTGAGGGTAGTAAATCACATAGAAATGCAGTACTTTTGGTGCATTTATAAATTTCCCATATTTTTTCTTGCATCAGAATTAATACTAAGGAGATTATATTTCTAAAATTTATCCACAGTCTTTTTTTTTTTCCAAAGTAAGTTGAGCTCCTAAATTTGAGTCCAGCTACCATTGCTGCTCTCAGAATTTAAAACAAATGAAAATGCCTACTAACAAAAGATAACATTTAGCTGCTACTGGGAGTAGGCACTCCAGATCTGGAGTTCTACCAGATACAATTACTTTATCTACACTCTGCCCTCCCTCAGTTTATTGCCTCTGGTATAAGACCAGTTATGTTTGACTTCTGTTATCCTCCTGCTATTGCACTCTGAATATGTCTTATTCATGCAAATAATGCCATTTACCAATCATTCCTGAATATGATTAGATTATTTCTGACTTTAATCAAAGCTGCTTCACTTCCCTTTTTCTAACTTACTTGTATCTAGGTTTATTTGACTTTTGGAGGTAGCAATGTCACCTCTGAAATATTTTTGGTCTGTTTAGTGACTATTGTCTGGCAATATACATGGAATGAAAATCTATAATTTGACAGATGGCAAGGAAAGTCAAAGTAATAAATTTAGATCAATTCATGGTCTATATTCTTGGAAGTGGTTTTAGCCTTTAGTGGGCTTTAAATTGATGTAAAGCAACTATTGAAACAGCTATATATTTGTCAAACTTCTTTTTATAGTTAAACATGGTAGCAGTACTCTGGAAGGTGTGTAACCACATGTCATTTTGATAATCAGTTTTATATTGAAACAGTTGTGAAATTGCTAGTTCTGAATTAAGAATATTGCAAAAATCAAAAAATGACTCAGAAACTGAGTAGACAGAGAATTATTAGAGTCTTAGTAGACAACTGAGGCTCTTGGAGACCACAGAAGTCTGACAATAATTCTTGTGCCAGTAGGAATCCAGTGATTCAGATTTCTTCTTTGTGTATACCAGCTAAACTGGAACCTGACAAGCAGAAATGTGGTCAGACAAGCAATTTCTGTAGGTGAAAAATACACAGGATGGTTTGTGTCCCTCCCTCTGTGACCGAGGCAGTAAGTCCCCTGTTCATTCTCCCCTGTTGGTAGAAACCTGCAAAAGCACCAATTCTTCCTCCCCAAGGACCTGCAAACTGTGAAAATTGTACTTCTCTGTCATAAGGTATAACCCAGTGGAAGAAGTAGGGGAATTGGAATAGTAGTCCAAGGATTCTTGCAGAAATCAGTAGAAAGGCCCAAGAATGCAGAAGGGAAACCAGTTCTTTCTTAAGCTTTCTCATATAGCCACAGGCAGTGGGTGGGTGGAGAGGCAGGAACATATAGGAACGTGTCCCCCCAGTCCCCTCGTAGCTGTGCAGCTATGTGCATGCACACACAGTTTTGTTTCCAGTCTAAGTCCAGCCTAGAATTTTAAATGGATAATAACCATCTTGCACTGTGGGAAGAGTGTTTGCTGTCCACAGTGGCAGGAGAGAGGAGGAGAATGACACTGGCATTTGAAAACAGCACAGTGCATCCCAATAATCTCATGATCCTAACAATGCTAGCCCATCTCCATAACAAAATTTAGGCCTCAAGACTTCCCTGTGGATGATCACAGGCTTCATAACCTGCAAATAAAGCAGTGAAGAAACCAGAAGATTAAAGGCCTAATTAATTTCCTAGATAAGTTTTGAGTAGTGAATATGCAAAGAGCACACTACAAGGAATTGGCTTTCATGTCCCTTTTTATAATTTTCAAGGTTCAATTCTGTCCCTGGGTTAGAAGCACTTAAGCAAGTGTTGTGTCCAGAATAGAATACTTTGGTACACTTTTAGATTCCTCAAGGAACCTCATCTGAATCCCTCCATCAGCTGGGGAGGCAATAGGTCTACTGTAGGATGAACAAAGTCTTCCACCTTTTGGTTGTCCTGGATACTGAATTTCAACCTGGGACTGAAGACATCCTATCGTTTCTGCCACTGTTTGACACCTGTGTGAGCATCAGTAGTCAAATTATGATCTAATGATTGAAAATATTTCCTGGCTTTGTAATCAAATGTGTCAGAAGAAATCCATGACCACTGTGAAATGGGATTTAATGGGATCCATCTGAGAACACTGGTAGGTAGGAAGATACCACTCCTATATGGTAAATTAAGAATGACTTATCTAAGTTATGTATGCTGTAACACTGTGAGGTCATATCACTCTGTCAGATTCACATTGTGCCTTACTTTATTCTCTGTAAATCACAGTGTTAGTAGTGATTTTGTGTGTATTTCGTGATAGAGTGTGTATTTCATGTGATTGTCTACTTTTACTGTAGAAAGTAATGATTTGACAGCATATTCTTTTCCTTCTGGAACAGCAGGAGTGCAGTTTAATGTGTGCTCTGATGTGTATTGAGTTACAGCTGTGGCATGGATCAGTTTAACCTGGCTTGAACACAAGCTAGTTGATTTCCTATTGCATGTTGACTTACCTATACATTGAGAAGTCACAGTAATTAAATCATTGAACTTTTAAAATATAGATTACTTATTTGAAATAAACCGTGAGACTGAAAGGCATGTATAGTAGTGAAACAATTCATTAAATGCACATCTGTGCTCCTAACCCTTACAGACTTTATAAATCCACCATCTGACATTTCCAGGAAATGCCTGTGTGTGCAATGTGGAGATCAGTACCTTGTTGGTAGGAAATTCCCTCTCTGTTAGTCTGAGAGATCAGTGTATCCAGAGCACAGGGAGCAGGGCTCACTCTTCATGTTTCATGTCCAAGTTACCATATTTTTCTGGTATAGTCAGTTGTTTCTGTTTTACATTTTGTTTGGCATGCACCTTACACAGAACACCCAAAACCAGAAGTAATAATGGTTTTTTGTTCCTGCCTGCATTGATTTCCTCTCTGTCTGCTAAGAAAACAAAGGGTAACAATTGCACTCTGTAGATTTGCAGTGAAACTGCGAGTGCCTTATAGCGAAACAAATAGAAATCTCCGAAAAAATGGCAGGAATAGACATCTTTGATACATTTTAACACTGTGATCTGTGAAATAGGAGAGTCTGTTTGTGCAGTGAAGACAACCAGCAGCAAGAGATAACAGAACTGGTGTTATTAATTCACTGCTGGATTTAGCCAGGAGATTTAGGCTGCAGGGTCTGCCCCTGTCTGATCTGTAATACCGAGTGAGGCTTTATCCTTTCTGTGCTTCTGTTTGCCCATCTTGAAAACAAACAAAGCTGCTGACTTCCTTGGTGGGGAGAGACAAAGAGTGACTGAGAGAGAGGGAGGGTTGTTTACTCCTCACTCTGGTGCATATAAAGGTATTATAGACCTTTAAAGGGGGGGCAGGAAGTCGTATTGTTTGACTATTTATGTCAAGATGAGAGCCAGCGTATTAACCAAAAACTGTAGAGTAGGAATGCAAGGTGGGATGCTCTCTGCTTGACAAGTGGTCACAAAAGACAGTTTATCAAATGGAACATCAAGAAGGGACCTGATCAGAATGTCTAAATGTTCTCCTGGTTTCAAAAATATCCAACAATAAGAAGGCAAAGAGGAAGAAGCAGTGGCTAGAAGTCAAAACCTCAGAAACTGAAATGGAAAATAGCATGCACATTCAAACTGAGTGTGGAGAGCTTTTGGGGAGATATGCTTTTGCTAAACTCAAATTATTGCACTCAGAATGGGTGTAATTGAATGAAAATCTTTGGTCTCTGGTAGAAAGATGCTTTAATGGTTTCTCTGGCTTTAACATGGGAAGCTATGGCAACAAACGACTCCAGCAATAAGACTCTTCCCCTTCATTAAATGAAGCAGCTGCTATTGAAGGATCTGCCACTGTTGTCTTCCCCTGAAAATCTCTGACACAGAAATTTAGCTCCAGAAGCAAGGCAGGTTGCCAGGTGTTGAGCTGAATCAATGGCCTCTTACTTGCTGCAAGGGAAGGAGGCTATAATCAGCTGATGGAAAAAAGACTCAATTTGTCAGTAATCAAGGGCAGAATTGAGGTTATTTGTACATCTTCTTTAAAATGTCCAAGTTTTTTTAAGTGTTTTAAAATACTACTGTTATGCTCTGATTCCTCAACATTTTTAAACAAAACAAAAATGAGACCATGCTTTCTCTTCTGGGTATTTGTTTTTTCATTTGTTTAGGTTTCTTTAGTTTGTTTTGTTGTTTTCTTTTTACAAAATTCAGAATAATTCTTTGTTTTCAGGTTTTTAGTTAGTGTGGAGATAGCACAAAATATAGACAACATGCAGTGGATAAAAAGACTAAGTGCAAAAAGATTACTTACATATCAGTCATGTTACATTTTCCAAGTTCTGGTTAATGAGATACATTGCACTAGCTACAATAACATTTCCTGCGAACATATAATAAAAAATCATGCACTTAGATTTCTGCATGTATAATTGTATCTGTTTGTAGGTGAAAAGCATCCTACAACAAAGCCAAACACACCCAAAATTTGTGCCAAGATCCTTAGATTCCATCTCACTGCTGGGAATGTGGCATTTCTGCAGGAGCTTCAAATGCATTTAAATGGAGATTCAGATTCAAAATTGGACGTATAACCTTCTGTTGTTATTGCTGTATTACTTTGTGATGTTTCCATGCTTTTTGCTGATCATTTGCTGCTTTCAGAGCTTGGGAGTGAGCAGCTCTTTGACATACATTGTGTTGCTGAGGTCTGTGCTGTTGTTTGGGAGCTGGTGCAGGAAGACATGACTGCTGCACTTGGTATTCCGCTCACATTCCCAGGCTTCTCTCAGGCTTCGCTGAGCTGCCTTTGTGCACCAGGAAAGCTGAGTACCTGGAACACATTCTGCAGCAAGGGATAAACTGCAGAGTCACCAAATCATGTAGCATAAAGGACCCTGCCTGTAGCAGCACAAGTGTTTCAGTCAGGGGTACTTAAGTATCCATGTGGATGTAATGAATGCAAATAAATTAACTGTGCATAATTGTATGCTTACTAACGCAGAGGGAAGCAAGTTAAAATTTCATTTTTCATGCTGAACCATATATATTTGCAATCCAAATGCACAAGGCTTGGATTCTCTTGTTTCTCCTAAGAAGTAGGTAAATTTTTTTAAAAAATAAATTTTTAAAAAAATCTTATCATCATTCACATTATAGTGAGTCAGACAGATCTTATTTTCAGAATATTTTGACTCATTGTATTGGGTCTGTCTGGGATGGAATCAGTTTTCCCCACAGCAGCCCTCACAGTGCCATGTCTTTATGCTTTTTATCTGGAGCTAGGAAGTCATTGATAACACTGCAGCATGCTGGCTGAGCACTGCTCCCACAGCACCAGTGCTGTCTCTACAACATTCCCTCCCTCACCAGTAGGCTGGGGGTGGGAAAGGACACCCAATGTGTGAGGGGGCACAGCCAGGACAGCTGACCCAACTGACCTGAGGGATGTTCCATATGATGTGACATGTGCTCAGCAATAAAAGTTAAGAGAAAGGAAGAGAGGGTGGGCATTCATTGTTTATGAAGTTTGCCTTCTGGAGCAGCCACTACAAGCCCTGTTCCTATGAGATAGCTGCACATCACCTACTGATGGGAAGAGGAGATAAAATTTTTTGTTTTCCATTGCTTTTGTGTGTGGTCTTTGCTTTTGCTTTATTGAGCAGTCTTTATCTTGATCCATGACCATTTTCTAGTTTGTTTTCTTCACCCCTCTCCTGCCATTCTGCTGAGGAGTGGGGTGACAGTGCAGCTCGGTGAGCAGGTGGTGTCCAGCCCACCACACTCACTGACAATTTACATTGTGAATAATGGTACCAAACAAACCTGATGTCACAAATTACAGGCTCATCCACAGCTGGCAAGGAATTTTGTGTCAGTTATGTGCTGTCACTACAGAAACACAGAAACCAAAATGCAGAGGAAAATGATGAATCAGTGTTCTGCTACAAACAGTACTTTTCCTCAGTTGAATGCAAAGACTCTGAATCCCTGTGCCTGAGAGCACAATTGGAAGCATTAATTACAAGCATAGGGCAGAAGGTTTCATCTTCATTTGAATTTTGCCTCAGGGTAACAGGGCAATATCAAACCCTTGTCCCTGGCTTCTGGGCATCTTTAATTACCTGCCTCCAAGTTTCTAACCACCCTGTCTCCATCTCTGTCACCATGACAACATCCCTGCTGTCAGCATCCTGAACTTTCTGTCTGTGTTGCAGTCATTTGGAAACCCATCCAAGTAGTTTAAATAATATGGAAATAATACAGACATATAGAAAGGTGAATGCAGAAAGGGAATTAATTTTCTCCCATCCCCTGGCAGCTCCTGGGAGGCATGGGGACCATGGGGAATCCAGGAGTGTCCGTGGGGACTGTTCATGTAGGAAAACCTGAAAGATTGGCTTGAAAGATGTCTTCCTGGATGACAAAACGTTTTCTCTGGCTTGTTAAACCCATCAGGTTTCTGCTCAAGTGTTGCATGGGGTAGGAGTGAAAAACCAGACAGTGGAAGGGGGGGAGGCAGTAAAGAGGAGCACAGTGAAATTCATGTCCAGCAGCTGCCAGCCGAGACCTGCCTGGAGCACCTGGGGCTGCCAGCTCCCTGCTGCTGCAGGCCACTCTCTTTTCTGCCTCACTGAGTGCACTGGCCCTTTGCTGTTGTGCCACTCTGACTGCCTCAGCTGGCCACAACACACATTGGGCTTCTCTGTGCTCAGTGGGTTAATGAAATTCCTCAAACCCAGCTTCCTGTGTGCATAACTGCAGCTACACTGCAGAATTTGCACTGTGGCTTTACAGACCCCTTAGAAACAGACGTGGTGAGACTCATCTGATGTTGCTCCTATGATGAAGTAGAAGCTGTTCTCAAGTGTCACCTTGCACCACCAGCCAAAGTGTTTCTCCCTCCCATCGTTTTGCCAGTGCAGGTATGACGTATGTCTGTATTGGCAATGGACCTGGCACAGGATGTAGTTTGTCTGCAGACTGTGCTAGAAAGTAAACCAACAGATTTATGGGCATTCAGCTGACCATTAAAAGGCATAATAAATCTTACAGAAGATGACCTTAGGAAGAAGTGGGGAGTAAACAGACTATTGACCCACTGCCAGTTGTGCTTATTACTCTCTGCAATAGGGATTCTCTCTGTCTTCCAGCTAGAGATGAAGGCCATCTGGGCTAAAAGAAAGTTTGCAGACTGATGCAAAGAAAGATTTAGGTAAATAGAAATATATGTGTAGAGTTCAATATTGACTTTTTTGACATGCATTTTATATTTTGAGGTGCAGGAAAACATTTGCTTTGAAGAAGCTGTTTGGGAGCAATTTTGTTCTCTCAGGTGTTAAGGTCTTTGGCCTCCCAAACATAATTTCTTTGACTAAAATGGAGGGAAGTTTAGGGGCAGAATCAAAGATTTAGTTTTGAAGGGACACTGCTGCATGGTTTTGCTAGGCTGAAAGCAGAGACACAAGAGGTCTTTTGTCAGACAGATGTAGAGGGAGGGCAAATAATCACCCCTCAACCACTGGAACTACAGTACTGAACTAAGTTCTGAACCCTAAAAAGATTCATGAGGATCATCTCGTGCACAATGGACACATCATGAAAATATCAAGGTTCCCATCTGATTATGTCTCTAGTAGTTTTTTGCTTAGTGATTCCAGATCTGTCATTTGCAAAAGTTGTTCCTCTGTTAATCTTCCCAGCAGCAAATTAGTACACAAATATACATGCAAAACCAAACAATCATCTCTTTTAGGAAAACCTAAGGAAAACACTCAGAGAAAAATCCGCCACTTACTATTTATTTTTATAGTTGTGTACATTATACCATTATAAACACTTAAACCCATGTAATTAATAATTTCTGCATACTCTTGCTTTTTTTAATATGTGAGGTAGCACTTCCAATATCTGCCTGAGTTTCTTCTTTCATGCATTTATTAACTCAGGGTTCTAGTAAACTGTCTGAAGGTAAACAAAGAGCCCCTGAGGAAGGGGCTGCTGTTGAGCTGTCAGGGTCTTTTACAGGATAAGTAGAACAAAAGGCTGAGATTCCTCCTACAAATGTGTGAGGACTGAAGCCATGGCTCTGTACATCCCTGGACTTTGTGTCTGCTTACCAAATTTGGATCCTGAACAACGTTTTGCAAAGTTCTCTTGCAGGATCTGAAGGAATAACCTGTTTTGAACTCTAAATCTAAGTATTAAAAAAAAAAGGAAAAAAAATGTAGCTACTCTTCTATATTTAGGTACTTGAACAAGTGACCTGATTTCTAAAGCACTGAAGTTAAACTCTGAGTTAAGGTTTTTGCTGACATCTGTGGGAGTTGTTACATGTAAGAACTTCTGAAAATCAGGTCATTCATTTTGCAGTTCTGATTTAGAGAAAGAATCTTATTCTGTGCTCCTAATTTTTGAAATTTGAGTGTGCTTGTAGTGTAAGCTCAGGTCTGACTTTGTTTGGTGATTAAATCCAAGTTTAAAAAATAGCTCATGGAAAGCTGAAAAAAAGCCCAGCAACACTACCTTTGCTATCTTTTTTAAGAGAAAGAGACCTTACAAAGGTAATTCAAGTGTTATGGTGATAGGAATTTGGATTATGTGTTGGCTAAGGCTAAGAAATGTAGGACATCTCACAGTCAGCCCCTTTCTCTGCCTATCTAAGGAAGAGTTCTTAGGATTGGACATTCCCTTTCTTTTGGAATTTCCTCTTGTGTTTCCCATCTCCAGTGTTTCTTTACACAAGGCAAAAGCAGAGAGGAGATACTGCAGGCCAGTGAAGCCCTGTGAGAGGTTAACTTCAGGTAACACAAACCCCAACCCAGTATCCTGGCCATGGTGTGTCACTGCCCCATCGGGGACAAACCCCGCTCCCGTGGCTTGCTGGCCCATCGGTTTGTGTCTGTCCTGCCATAGCTCAGAGCTGTGGCTTCAGCCCCAAATCTGCCTCGTGGTGTCTCCTGCCTGCTGGTCCTACCTATGGCTGCTCTTGACCTCAGACTCCTACCAGAAGAGCAGCACCCAGACCTTCTGCACTGCAGCCCCAGGTGCTGAACAGGAGGGCAGTGGGTCCATGTCCCGGTCACAGCAGTGCTTGGTGCCATCTCTGGTGTGCATGACCAAAGTGTCCTTGATCAGGAGGGGTGGGAAATACAGACAGGTCAGGAAGGAAAGCAGACAGGGAGGTTCCTGTTAAAAAAATCTGTGCTTTCCATTTAGTGTTTGATTTAGTACTTTAGTACTCTTTGATGTGAGAAAGCTGTGAAGAACTACTTGGAACAGAAAGAGTTACTGCAGCTTAGCAAGCCAGGTCTGTTTGTGTGCAACTGTCAAGGCAAAGGTAATGGTGGTTTAAAACTAATGCATTTTACTTAACAAGTACCATGCTCAAGGTTCAATTACCAAGGTACCTCCCATGAACTCAGACAACAATTTAGTCCATTTTTCTTCTTAATGCTCAATATCAGTACATTCTCTGCCTGCTCATCTGTTGCTGATACATGACAGGTTAAGCCAAGAAACTTCCCTAATTAATAATTTGAGTTACAAGAGCTTGTAGTAACAGGGAGCAGGAATTCAGATGTATCAACTCATCCTCTGTGGATTAACACAGCCAGGGGACATTACCACTATCCACTGGAGGGCTGTGTGTGCATTCAGGCACAGGTTACTGATTTCCTATCTTCATCAGTTAATATGAACTTGACAATATTGATGAAACTTATTAACTTTCTCACCTCTTTCAGTATCTTATTTATTTGAGTGGTAAGTGCTTTGGCCCATGGAAAGTCTCTTGTCTTCAATTAAGGCTGTTTGCACTGGCCTCAGCTGCATCTTTGGATAATGTTTCCACATGACATTACAGAGCAATGATTACCAGTGAGTGATGGGATGACTCCTGTTCCATATAAGTAGCTGCATGAAACCCTGCGTGCTGCCAGACAGAAAGTGGGTAAGGCCTTGCCAAGAGTGCACCTGGACTTCACTTGGGACTTATGATGGTTCTGCTTTAGGGATTTACAGGAATTTAATCAGGGCATGAGAAATCTCATCCTAGAAACCCCAATTAATCCTTCTGCTTGGTCTCCACTGAGACCTCTCCAGTTATTATTGCAAGAGTGCATGGTAGTCTCCAGTGGGACTTCAGAGGGAGGAAGTTGCTGCTCTTCAGCTTCAATAAATGCTCAAAACAGCTGAAATGAGAGAATGACATGTAAAAATCTGCTTTGAGGTCTTCCTTGGTTATCAAAATAGTAACTGTTCTACTGTGAGCACTGTAATTCTTCATCATTTGTGTGTGCTGCCACATCTAATAAACATTGTAGCAGTGGAATTAGCCTTGTCTGTCATCCTTATTTTCTTCATATCATGCTGCTATACCAGTGCAAGCGAACTACTTCACCCTTAGTGATGCTGCACTGGTCAAATCCCAGTACAAGTATATTGAACAGTGAAATCAAAATAATTGAAATAGACAGTATTAACATCTCCAGTACTTTAAGTATATACTTGTTAAAACTGACAAAACCATATTACAACATGAATTCTGGTAACATTTGAAGAACTGAGGCTTGGAGAACTGACTCTCCCCTCATCCCAGGAGAGGCAACCAGCTTGGAGCCCTGGATCCAAATGCATTTATTCATGACAGGCTGTTCTTCTGGTTGCCCATCCTTTCCAAGATGGGAATATATCATTTGCTCTGCATACTGAAACAGAGTGATGTAGTAAAAGGTGCATATAATTTAAGTATTGAATAGAAGAGGTGAACTAGATAGTACATTTTGTAAGCTAGAATTACAGGTGATTGACATGTAAGAAATTAATCTCTACAAGCAGGAAAAAAAGTAAGAAAAAGTTTTGTCTTATCAATAAACTGAATAGAGTATGTTCTCTAGGAAATGATACCTGAGGGGAAGTACCACCGCAGAATTTGTATCCACATGACCAAAATTTCTGGAAGTTGTTAGGAAAAATCTGTCTTGACTGTGTCACCTCTGTCTACTTTTAGATATATTTCTTCCACTAATTGATAGATAACCCTTTGCTATTTGTTACTGCTCTTTCCTGTGAGTAACTGTAGCTAAGTCCTTCTTTGAAGATGTGAAGGGATTTTCTATATAATTTTCTTACACAAACAGCAATCAAAAAGCCCCTCTTCTGGCATCAAGAAACCTACATTTTCATAAACTATAATAATAATAATAATAATGTTTCTCTTATTTTTAAGTGAACTTCTTCTTCCTTCCACTCATTTATTTTACTATCAATGCAATGAAGTAGATAGTCAGCCCTGGAAAAAGGTCAGTACTGTCACTGTTATGTATTTATCAATTCTTTGAAATTGTGTCTTTGTACCTGGCTCAGGAATAAGAGTGTAATTTCATTCCAGTGCAGATTGGTTACAGAATTTTTTCATTATTATTTTGCCTTGTAAATGACATTCAGTTTTATGGCTGATGGCCAGTGATGTTCAAAAATGGTATTATCAAAACTGTGTTTAATGGATTAGCTTGCTTTCAGCAAAGAAAATATTTCTGAGGGGAAATAGTCTGAGATTTCCAAAATAATTTTACACCACAATTTGAAAACAACAACAAACTCCATTTATATTTCCAATACCAGAAGTGCTGTTATTCTTTCTCCTGGGCAATGGGAGATCAGTTTCTTGACAGCTGCATTGTCCTCCATAGTTTGGGTTCCCAAGCTGACTTGTCCCTTACTGCATTTCAGGTAATTTCTTTTTTCTCAGTGATGAATTATAGAATTTCAATAAGAGGAAAAATAACTTTGCATCAGAGAGATGTTTTCCAGTAGTGGAATCAGTCTTAAAAATAAAAGCTGGAAGATTTAGTTCGATAATTTGAATAGTCAAGAGATTCTGCAGCAAACTCTCTGCATGATCTTTTCAGTTTTCAGTGAAGAATTTAAATGTTTTGTTTAAGGACAAAATGATGTTGGTTTGATTTTTTTGCAAAGTTGTTGAGTTCTGTGGGACATATATTGAAGAACGTGTTCTACTGCTCCAGAATTTAATTTCTACTTGGAGTCAGCGTAGTTCACAGATCTTAGTAGAAGAACAGGAAATCAAAGTTGTTTCAATTTCTGGTTTTAGTATCTGTTTTCAGTCTGGCAAAACTGGGTATGTCTTATTTCATACCTAAAATTGTTTGTGAATATACATGCAGAAATACATACTTATGTAAATATACCCACACATTTGTATAATAAGCCACCTCTAGGTCATCCATGTTCCTACAGACAGGAGGATGAGAACTCAAAGATTTTAAAAATTGTTATTCATAGAAAAAGCCTCATCAAATGCCTCAGTCATTCACAAATTAATAATGAATTCAGATACTAGTGTCCACATAAGAAAGAAGACAGAAAAAAACTCACTTTAAATTTTAAAATACCTTGGTTTACAGTAAAGAAATACTTTTTAAAGACCAGAAAGATTTAAATACAAGTGCAATGAAATGTTTAATTTCTCTTCCAGTAAATATTCTGGTCTGCCTGGCCTTAAGCTTTAAAAAAATATTCTCCAGTAAAGGGAAAATTTTCTTTCCTAGAAACTCAAACACTTTTTTTCCTTGGCCTGTCAGTGAGACAAAATCATGTGGTTTTTTTCATTTTTAAATATTAACTATAGAGCTAGAATGATAGAAATGAAATTTATTAATATAGATGAATGTATAGTTACTTATTAATGGAGATGAATGTGCAACTAATATATCTGATAATTTACAAAAATATTATTTAAAACATTCCCTTAGTGGAATAAAACCAATTTTATTTATTTATTTAATTTTTTGGGGGGTAAAACATATTTTTCAAGAAATGTAAGTGACGTTTATTCTGATCCAGGAGGGTTGAAGGATGTTTCCAGGCTTCTCTAACCTTTGCATCCCATTCTGTTTGTGCTGCTGCTGGTGCAGGGGAGGGCCCAGGCTGGAGCATTCCCACCCTCGCTCCTCCTCCAGGCTGCTGTGGCAGACAGCTGGGGCTCCTCTGCACCTGCTCTTTGCTGGGTTCCCTTCAGTGGTAGTGGCTGATTTCTGATTTGCTCCTGGAGAAATCTCTCTGCAGGAGGGGCTAGAGCATCTCTGTGGAAAGGATTATCTTTCTTTTCTGATGGGTCCCTTTCTGATCTCTTTTCAGGCACGCAGCTGAGCGGACATTAAATCACATTCTTTTGATGTGGCACGAACAGGGCTCTTTGGGCTCAGTCACTGCTCATACCTGACCAGTCTTGAATTTCTCTCACCTGGAAACAGAAAAGACTCTTCCCAATGACCTGAGTTTAACTCTCCACACCTGATTATAGACTTTCTAATGATTTGTTATTTCTCAGTCATCTTTTTTGGGGCTAATGGTGCTCTTTGATGTTTGCTTTAATCTTCCAGTGTAAACAACCACCCTGAAATCTCATAAACCAGACCTCAGAACAGCTAGTATGACATTTTCTCTTAGATAAGGACAGCCTGGACGTGTTTTATTTATATTTGTATAATTTAAATCTCTAAGAGATAATTAAACTTCTGTGTTTCATTTGTTCCTGTTAAAATAACAAAAAGGGGATATTTATCCAAAATTTAAAATGCCTTACTCCAGATTGTGAAATATTGCATTGTAGCTGTGTTGTGTGTTACTTAATCAAACTAGATCCAAAGACTGAAAAAACATCTTCAAGAACTGGAAAGGACTCCACCTTTTAGGTTTAGAACACCTCCTGTTTCCATTCTGGGATAGATAACTCAATAAAAGAGTACCTAGTTCATGTCACAGTTTCAAGGAAAATGTTTTAAATATTTCTTAGAGCTCAGATTTAGAAAAAATAATAAGACAAAAAATCTTGTGTCTTGAGATAGAAGTATAGGTTGCCAAATTGCTCAAGAAAATTCAATTTTGACCCTTAATTCTCATCCATTCTTGATCTAAATGTCAATCTTTCCTCAACTTTCAATAGTGCATTTCAAAAAAAAAATCCATTCTGCTTTTTTCTTGGAAGCCTTGTTATTTTCTCCTCATTTTACTGAGTTTCTCTGGGATTTCTAAATCATAGAGTCAAGAATTAATACTGGATGTGAAGCTTTCCTTGTAGGAATGTGAATTTTTCTAGAATGTAACCAGAACTTTAATCTCTATCATGGGGATGAAAGTGAAAAATAAAAACACAGGAGACATCAAAGTCCACAGGAAAGGGAAGGAGACAAAAACAGCAGGAAAACCAAAGGGATCCTTAAATATGGAAATTGCACCTGGAAATTGCAAAGGAGAGAGTTTCTGTGCTGTGATACATTTCAGCTACATCCATAGTTATTTTACATCCACAGTCAGGGTGGAATTGTGTTATTTCTGCCCCAGGCACTGCTCAGAACTTATCAAAATACTTGTTTTTATGTTTTTTTTCTGGTGTTTTTTTTTTTCAGTTTTTAAAAAATGATGTTTTCAGCACTCGATTAATATGAAAGTGTTTTCTTCTGAGGTCTTACCAGGACACTGTTTGCTTTTTAAGAGCTGTGCATGTGTTTCTTCTCTCTTGGTTTTGATGAGTTAGGAGCATGCATGGGTAAAACTGGCTTAAAGAAGCATGAACTTCACAAGGAAGTAAAACTACGGGTTTGGGAAAGAAAATGTTTTGTTTCAACAGTTATTTTACTACTTCAAAAAGATCATTGAACTTACACATGAAAATAATGCAGAGGTTTTGCACACATGTAAGCAATTATTTAAAGGCTTATTGGCTTATCAGGGAGACCTTTCCTACAGCTGGAAATGCTTCAGTGAGCTGAGTAACTGCTGAGTGATGGGGGCTGATTCCAGAAATGTGGTGTCCCAGAGGTGGTCAGACAACAGGGCAGAGTAAGAGTGCTTTCAGGAAGGTCTGTAGCATGGTACACTTAAGGACATGTGTACAAGGCTAAATCACCACCTTTCCATTACACAGGAAGCAGCTGAGAAAGAAGAATGCCTACTTTTTCCATCTGGTGGGGAGTGAGTCAGTGAGCCTTTTTTCACCATTTCTGTTTTAACCAGCAAATGCACTCATCCCTGTTGGATGCAGGACTCTGGCAGCAGAGTAGCAGCTCTGCACTGCAAGAAGGAGCCCAGTTCACAGGAGGAAGCAGCCTCCTTACAGGGCTCTGTGCTGTGTGCATCTCTAACTACTCGAAGATCAGAAGCCTCATCTAAGCAGAGGCAAATAGAGGAAAGGATGAATCAATAGCCAGAGACAGCCACTTCTCCTCACAGACCAAAGGAACAGTCAGAATCAATGGCTAAAATGAAGGGAGGTGAATCCTTCAGTTCATGTGCAAATGTGCAAAGATGTTGGTTTTTTTCCATGCAGCTGCACCAAGCCTATCTTGGTTGTTTGTCTCATTGGTTATTGGATATTTTTAATTTGTTATTTTGTGTGTGTGCATTCCAAGCAAAGCTGAGTGGAAGGGAATGGAAGGAAGTAATGTTGTGTAATGAATCCAGTGGGAAATAATGCTGGGAAGATCTGTAACACATACCTGGTTGTTAATGAGAGATGTAGGAGAATGTTGCTCACCAGGACTCTTTGCTTACTGGTCATGTTTGGTCATTGCTGGATGCTAAGAAGCAAAGTCTGGGATTTCCTTTAAAAAAGTCATGAGGTTGCTAAGAAGAGCAGGAGAACAGAATAAAAGGAGCAAATGACAGCAAAACACGCCACAGTGTGTGGATATGGAATGTGTTACAACAGGGGAATGATGGACGTGTGCCCCATGTGGGGATTCAGACTTGTCAGGGGATGTGATGTGAATAGATCTGCAGGGTTCTATTCAGAAGGCCAATGTCTAGAGAATGTGACATCACCTATGTAATTCTGAGAGATGAAAAGGAGAAAGAACATGAAAGCAAATGCCTTTATGGGATGAAAATCTCCTTTACAATTAAACAAAGTACTTGTATTTGTTAGTATAATTTATTTTTCGATTTATTTACATCCTGATTGCTATGTTAAATGTCAGGTAGTTTTTACTGCTTGTAATATTGATTTTTTTATGAAACACACATATTAATGGAGTAATGTGCCCCTTTATCATGTGAATTCTAGGAGAATTAAGAATATGAATCAAAATCTAAAAAATAAGGCAATGATTGATTACTTTCTTTTAATTATCAGGTGATTATTTTATCAATATATAATTAAAAGAAATTTGAATTTTTTATTATATTTGAATTTTTTTCAGGCATTTTTTATCACACTCTTTATCCTGGGTACGGTCTCCATCATATACATGCCCTGAATTTGAGAATAAAAAATCAAACTTGCCAGGTGCTAGTAGAAGAGCCTCATGTACTCATGCAGAGAGGAGGATCAGCTGGGAGATTGTGGTCATGGGAGGGAATGATCTGGGCAGGGATGTAGCCTTTTCCTGGCCTTCTTCATGCTGCTGCAAAATAATTCCACTGGGTTGTCACTTTGCTCCCTCTCATCACCCCACTGCTGGCTTTTCTTTTTATATCACATTAAAGGTGAAGCACTTGACTTCACCTTCAAGGCCCTTCAAAGCTGCCCCTTCCCTACAGATCACCTATAATTCACAAGAAATGTCATCTCATAGCCCTGACAGGTCACTGGTGGCAGGCAGCTTCAGCCTCCCCTTGTTAGCATTTCAAAGAAGCAGTTTCATGTCTTCTCTCAGCCTGCCTGCGAGGAGCTCTGTGCACACCTCAGTGAAGCCCCCTCCATCAGACACCATGGAAAACTCTCTGGGGACAGGGTGCCTGTGACAGCCTCTGGACAACGAGGCTGCTGCCTGGCTGAGCCCACTCTTGGCTGTGCTGCCCACCTCCTGCCCCATCACTCCCTCTCCTCCCTGCTGGTTGTCTCTTCTCTTGTGTTATCAGGCTTTTGTCCTTTTTCCCCCTGATCCTGCACAGAGCTAAACAAATTGAGGCCCTTGCTGATGACTCCTGAGCACTCTTGTAATAGTAGCTTGTAAGAATAGAAATGTGAATGAATTCAGTTGTTTAAGACTTGGTGGTAGAAAGCCTTGATTCGTTACAGAATTTGTCAGACACATGCTTTGTTCAGTAAGATGTATTTCTGTCTCACTAAATTCAAATGGAGAGTGTATATTTATTTTTAAATCTGTGGTTAAGTATCTGGATGAATCATGCTGTTAAACAAGCTGTAATTTTGGTGTCATCAGCCCTGCATATGCAGGTCCTCATTGTCACCCTGGCTCTTTGAGCTGCTTGCAGACACTTCACAGGGAATGCCATGGCCCCAGTGGCAATTAGCCACACAATAGGAAAGATGGAGAAGGCTCTGTTCTAGGGCTGCTTCTTGGCAAGAAGGTCGTGTCTTCAATTCAGGGTTAATTACAAATAACCTCTATTTTTGTGTGGCTGCATCCATGCACGTGGGAATAAAATTGAAAGGAATTGGAGAGTGATATATGGAGATCAAAGGGAGGCTGGAGGCCTGGAAAATGAAAGTTATCTAGCACCTCTAAATATGCTTAGGCAACCTCTCATGTTACAGAACAAGAACATAAACTTGTCTTCTGACAGATTGGTGTGACCTTTGTGATTTACTCCATGTACCCAATGCAGAATAGGAGAAAATGTGTTCTGTATAGCAGGGCAAGGAGAAGGAGAGCATTATTAATTACTTTGAAAGTGTGGAATAAAAAACTTTGTGATATATATATATATATAAAATACAGCAGTTCTGAGTGTGTTCTGCAGAGATGTAAATAGACAATAATGATATTCTATAAATTTCTGTCTTATTTATGGAAGGCTGATTGTATTTTGGATTTTGTTGCTGTTCAGGATGGTAACTATGCACTCTGCTCATGTGAAGTTCCTATTTTGGATCCTGCAAAGTATGGGGTTTAATAAAGCAGCAAACCAAAATCTAAAGAAATCAAAATGAGCAGTATGGGATGAATGCACTCTTCAGAAATGCTTAAATGTAGGCTGGACTGAAATTTTCTGTACCTCCTGGCACAGTTGTAGAAAGTCAGGATATCATCTGAGCTTGTGTGATTAATTAGTCTGAAGAGACTCTTTGCACATCTATCAGTTTTGCCCTTTTGGCCATGTGACACATAATTCCACCCTGAGTCCAGGCCCCTGCTGTTCCCTCCTGCCTTGCTGGCTGCTCTGCCCCTCTCAGGCAATATTCAGCTCCAGAGAGCAGCTGGTCCCCTCCAGTGTGCTCACTGCCACGAGACACAGAGCTGTGACAACATTGCACAGGTCCCCTCTCTTTCAGGTATTGTTTTTAATCCACACTTTTAAATGCACAGCCTTTCTGACCTTGTCAGAAAGCCCTTAAGGATAGAAGAGAAAATTATCTGTATTTATAAATTATCTGTATTTCAGAAAACAAGAACTTTAATTTCTACATGTTTCTAGAATAACTGCTTTAGAACACTATTTGTCAATCTAAAATTTTTAAATACAGTTTAGAAGGAACTTTGAGTAGCATAGATTTGTTTGTAGCATAATACATGAAACATTTTGTAAGACCACAGTGAAGAAATTCTGTATTTCTAACTTAAAGTGAGAAGTAAACAGGGGTTACCTTTAAATAAAGGAGAAACAAGA
The DNA here is from genome assembly GCA_013398075.1 of Notiomystis cincta. Classification (NCBI taxonomy): domain Eukaryota; kingdom Metazoa; phylum Chordata; class Aves; order Passeriformes; family Notiomystidae; genus Notiomystis; species Notiomystis cincta. Next base: position 71,880 of record VZRX01006186.1, read on the forward strand.
TTATTTGTGATTCCCCAGTTATTTCACAGCTAGATAAAAAGTACCTAAATTTTAAAGTGATATATAGTGGTAAGAACATATAAGAGTGAAAAATATAAAGGGCAGATTAAAAGTAAACAGGATGTCTTAGTTACTGTCTGTGATAAATTTTCTAGTGAATTGGGAAATCAAAAGTTTTAAGCACTCTGAGTCAATTTTTATCCAATAGAAGGACTGGTGGGTGCAAATTCCCACCCAGGAATCCAATGTATTTACATTTTTTCAAGTCACCTGTAGTGAATCTCAGCAGAATCTCCTGTGTCACAATGGCTGGAAAAAGTTGCCTTTGGAGGTCATTCCACATCTGGAAGAGTGGCATTAGTAGATGCAAGTGGAGTTGGGAAATTGGAGCTGTGTAAATATAAAGCCAATCCTCACAGGCCAACATGTGGCCAAGGAAGATCCATCATTAGTTAGTTTGGAGGGTCAAAAGATGTCCAGACTCTGAGGGGACTGCCAGGCTCAACTGGCTCTGCCCAGCTTCTTGTCAGCCCTCTCCATATGCCTTGTTTCAGCACAGATCTGGACACCAAATCTTTGTGTTTTAGGTTAGCCTGTGCCTAGTCCTTGTTCCCTGGGTATGGAGTGGGCCACCAACCCTGTGTCTATCTCCATCTCTTACAGCTCTGTGAGGGAGTTCCTGCATGGCCCCTCATCCCCAGATGAATCCCCTTGCCTTGTCTGGGATGTCACCAGCACCTCTCCTGAGCCTGTGACACTGTCCCAGGCAGACCCTGCGTGGCCCTGCTAGGCAGGGCACCATTGCAGCTGCCAACTGCAAAACTGCTGTGCACTTCAGTGCTGCATCTCTTCTGAGCTCAGCAAACCTCCTTCTATGTGAGTCATACCCTTGACATGCATGCTTGTGTGCTCCTGGAGGAGAAACAAACATTTCAAGCTCTGACCCCAAAAGCTGTGTTTTAATGAGCTGTTGAAAAGCCAGTTTCTTCCTGCAGTATGAGGTATCCTGTGTAGCATTGCAAAGGGACAGCTGTTTGTAAATTTTAGGGGCACTGTCCTCAGTACAGAATGGAGCTGCATTTTCTTCCCAAGCTAAGTAGTCAAGGGAGAGAAGGAAGACAGATGGCTAAAATAGATTTCTACTCTTCAATGCTCTTTCGAAGAGCTTTCCTCTTGTCAGTGTTTACAAGACCTCAGGAGAGATGCTGGCTTAACTAAAGGTTTCCTTTACCCAGGCTGCTCCCTGTGTGAAAGAAACATGCCATATAAGACCTGAGGTTGAATGTTTCAGTCCCATGTTTTGAATTCCAGGATAGTAATGGCAGAGCTTTCAGTTCTTTCAAACTGGAGTTTGTGTCTGTGAGCAGAATCACACAGAACCACAGAATCACTGAGGTTTAAAAGGACCTCTGGAGGTCAACTGGTACAATCCTTCTTCTCAAGCAGGTTGCCCAGAACCACGTCCAAATGGCTTTTTAATATCTCCAAGGATGGAAATTCCACAACCTTTCTGGGCAACCTGTACCAGTGCTTGGTCACCCTTACTGTAGAAAGTGTTTCCTGACATTCAAAGGGAATGTTCCATCTTTCAATGTGTGCCCATCACCTGATCCTGTCACTGGGCACCAGAGGAGTCTCTCCTCTTTGCCCCCTCTATTCAGGTATTTATAGGCATTAATGAATTCACCCAAGAGCCTTCTGCTTTCCAAACAGTCCCAGCTCTCTCTCCTCACAGAAGAGATGCTCCAGTTACTTAGTGATGTTTGTGGCCTTTGCTGGGCTCTCTGGGCAGTGTGTTCATGCCTCTTGTGTTCTGAGCAATGCAGAAGCAGTAGATTCAATCTCTGCAGCACAGAAAGTGTTCCTATGGATGTGTTGGCTTTGGCTAGGGCATGGGGCAGCATGGAATTGCTGTTCAAAGAAAATATTCTTAATGATTTCAGCACATCCGGAGTCTTGACCACCTTCAGCATATATGGGAGCAAAAAACCTTGGTTTTCATATCTCAGTTTCTCTGGATGAGTAAAGATATTAAAGTAAATAGTAAGGGTTGACATGGTCAAAAGCACTTTGGAGTCATTCCAGAACTTTAGGTTCATTTGAAAACATTCACTGTTTGAGATTCAGAATGGATCTTTACTAGAAAATCATGAGAGATTTCAGTCACACCAGGAGCTGCCATGGAGAAAATTTCCTGACCTGTCACTGTGAGATCACTTTCACAGGTGCCAAACTGAACAGCCAAAGTCTGCTTGTAAGCATATTGAAGCACATAGGTAACCATATACTTTCACACAGTAATAGGGTTATGTTTGCAGAGGAATTTTTATGCAGACAATTTAGTGATGACATTTACGATAGCTAAAATTAGATTTTAGTTTTAAATTTGTTAAAATATCTACGTAGGACGAGGAGGAAAAAGAGGAAGATCAGTGAGAATATTCAGAATAAAATGCACAGAATAGAGAAGTATTCAGCAATACATTTCATTAAGTAATTTTCTGAATGTACCAGAATGTAGAAAGTACCAGAAAAACTGAAAGAACACCACAGACTTAAAGGGAAACAAAAGCAAAACAAGACAAAGCAATGTGGAAAATATGATTGTCTTGTGGACTTCAATTTCTTCTTTTGGTAAGACAACATATTGATGAAAGCACAGGTATTTGTCCATTGCAAATGAGCTAATGGCTCAGTCAGACTGCATCTGCAGTGCTGCTGGGAGTCCCAGCAGAGTGACAACTCTGCTGACCACCAAGCCACATTAAGGAGCTGCAGAGTGCTGCAGCACTCAGTGTTTCTTATTGGCTGCTAATATGTCTTGCTAAAAAGTCATGGTGTAATATATTGAATCAAGCTGTATCTTATATAAATATATTTAGTATTTAATTTTGCATGGCAATGACTTTTTTAGTTTCCTTTGGGAGGCATCAAAATTATGTTTTGACAAAGCTAACAGCCTTAGATAGCCAAAGCATCACTGCTTATGAGAAATATGTGGTGTCTATTCGTCTCTCATCTCTTGTTGTCAAGAGATAAAGCAATATGAAAGGAGATATAAGAGTTTGGAAGTTAAAAAATAGGGATATCTAGCTGATAGAGTTTTTGTAAAGGATAGAAACAAATCAAGTTATCAGTTTGGCTTAATTTTTGTAATCTCAGTTAACAGTACATTGAAGAAAAAAAAATCTCTTGAATGTGTGCAGTAAAGAGTGAGTTCAAAGGACTACTTCAAATGCTGGTTGTGGTGAACTTTGCATATATTTCTAGAAAGTAGATTTCATGGCAATTATAGAATGTATTCTTTACATATCTTCTGTAATCAAAAAGAATATTGAAATGTATATATATATTACCCTATGTACTGTACATATTAATATAATGCAAAATTTAGAAAAATCAAATTAAATGGAAGTATCTTTTCAGTCAGGAAAGGTCAAGATTAAGCTGACATGGTCCAACCTTTCTTTCCTCTGTGATTTAATTTCAAAATGAAACTCTGTTAAAACCCCTGTTTCTGTAGAAAGACCTGCATCAGTGGGATGAGATTAAGCTCATTGCCTTTTCCTGTTATCATGTGGAGACCCATTCAAATGACTGAGACTATGTTATGCCTGGAAGAGTTGTGTTCCTGATAGTGCTGGCCTATTGGGCCATTAATGTATATTCACAGAATCATGAAATTGTTAAGGTTGGAAAAGACCTTTAAGACCATCTTTACATCTCAGATTTAGTCCCTGACACCAGAGTAATTTAAATAGACTAAACTATAATTTTTGTAACAACTGCCTTTTAAAAGGAATTGATTCATGCTTCCCCTTGCCCTCAAGTTGACTTTCAGTGCAGCCACTCTGAAATGCCCTAATTTATTCAAACTGCCAATGTGGTCTGTTAAATTGGTCTGAACCAAACAGTTTGCTAATGACAGTGAGCTTTGTTGGCAGTTTTTAATGATTATCTCAAATAGTGTGTGATAATCTCTGCCCACTGATCACAATGTTGTCTCTTTTGTGCTCTGGCAGCAGCTGTGTTTGTCCTCTCTGGGGTTCCTTACTCCAGTGCATGTTCTTGATGGACAATGTTAATTTTTTCTGGAGTAGGTATGTAGAATAAATGAGCTCTGCTGTTCACTTTCTCAGCCATAATCTCATTATTTAGCTCTACATCCATGAGCTACATTTCCTACTTCGTAAAAGAGGTTGCAGAAACTTTTACATAGAAGAATAGGCAGCTCAAATCAGCCTTTGAAATGAGAATTCCTGCTCATGAGACTAGGCATGGCTGGATGAGGTTCTGTGCAGTTGTGGGGACGTGGGTAGGGAAAGATGTTTTTATTGATCTAGTGAGGAGATAACCTCAGGAAGCACTTTGTGTCAATCCTTTCTCTTTGATGTCATCTGGACCCACCACTGAAAAAACTAATGTGGTTTAAAACTTAACAGCTTGTGTGCTTCCTCTTTCTTTGTGCTTACTTTGGAGTAGTTTGCTGCAAGCACCATGGCAGAAAATGTTTAGCTTCATGGTAGACCTCATAATCCTTCTTATGCATTTCAAGGGTTTTGGTGTTTGAAGTTTTATACTGCTTTTCTTCTTTGGTTTTAGTGGGTGGAAGAAAGGCAGATTGGTTCCCCCACTCACAGAAAGGAATATGCTTGTTTCCCACAGGTTTGTGTCTGTCCTCTTCACTGACTGACCTTAACAGTCCATCCAGAGACTGAAGGGGAATCCCTTCACTGGCAGAAGGCAAAACCGAAATGGTTGGATTGAGCATCCTTGTGTCTCTGTGTCTGTGCTGTTCAAGGCCTGGCAGTGCTGGCAGCTGCTCACCTCTTTGTAACCCCTTCTTGATTAGAGGTGAGGGTAAAAAGCTTCCCACCAACTACAGCCCTGAGATTATCATTTCTTATTGATTTTTCATGCAATCAGCAGTGAAGTTGCAACAAGAGAAGCCTGTGGACAATCAAGAGATACTTCATGGACTTGGAATGACTGGTTAAGTGATCAGGAACACAAGCAGTTTCTCCCCTGTCCTTCCAGTCTTACTCCAAGAAGGACATTGAGGTGCTGGAGCACTCAGAGAAGGGCAGTGGAGCTGGTGAAGGGTCTGGAGCACAAGTCTGATGAGAAGCAGCTGAGAGATCTGGGGTTGTTTAGTCTGGAGAAAAACAGACTGAGGGGGACCTTATCACTCTCTTCAGCCACCTGAAAGGAGGCTGCAGCCTGGTGGGGGTTACTTGTCCCAAGTATCAAGTGGCAGAAAGAGAGAAAATGGCCTCAGGTCGTGCCAGGGGAGGTTTAGATTGGGTATTAGGGAACATTTCTTCACTGAAAGGGTGGTTAAATTGATGCAGGCTGCCCAGGGAAGTGGTCGAGTTACCATTCCTGGAGGTTTTAAAAGACATGTAGATATGGATCTGGGGACCTGGTTTAGTGGTGAACTTGGAGGTGCTGTGCTAATCACTGGACTCAACGCTCTTAAGGTCTTTTCCAACATAAATAACTGAATAAATCTACGATTCACTTTGTAACAGTAATTCTCATCTTCCTTGAAAACCATCATCTGTATGATATGTTAATGATATCCAGAAACACTGTATTTTGAAGCACTTACAGGCAGGTCATGAAATTTACTGCTGTTCTAAGAAATCTTTTATTCAGAGTACACCCACATAAATCATTATGCTGTTTTTTCCTCTTAAGCCAAATCTCTCTCTCACTATTCAATTCTCCAATGAGATATTTTTCAAGTTAGTGGGAAAAGTGACTGGAAAAAATGTCAATTCCCCCCCCCTCTCCAAACACCATAAAAGAAAAGTATGTAAAGATACGGATAATTATCTATGTTTTGTGTTATATCGTGCTTTCAGCAGCCAAAAAAATAAAAACTCCAAGAGAAATTTGCAGGAACAGCCCTAATGGGACATGCTCCAGAAAGAAAAAAAATTGTTTGCAAATAGAACTGACATCAATATTCACATGATTCTTAAAAATAATACTGTGTGTTTCCTTCCAAATAATTCCATTCAAGGAATTCAAGGTCATATACAAGATGACAAGTAAACAAAAATTGTTTTGGCATTAGACAAATTATGTTATGACTACGTTACTGTTTAAGAATGAAATACAGAAAGCAAGTTTAATTTCATTCTCCAAGCTTAAAAAGATGGTTATCCATTCACTGGGGAATTCTGAATTGTATTTTTGGAAATTAAACAGAACTATTCTCATATTCCTGATGACTGTGAGTATACACTGTGGTTTCAAAACACACTGATAGAGAAAGTCATCCAAACATCTCTTAAAAATTCTACAGAAAGGAAGCCTTCCTTTATTTTTGTTAATGACACAATTTAAATTCTGTTTGAATATGGAAGTGGACTTTCTATGCTTTTTGAAGACTCTAAAAATTTTCTGATGAAAATAACAACTCGTATTTTGCGATGGGCTGAAGACAGAGCTGAGAAATTGCAGAAGGTCTATCAGGAGGAATTTACTTCACCAAACACACTTTCTGAAGCAAAGACCTGAGTACCATTGGCTCAGAAAAACTAAAGATGACATAGACTATCCCAGCAAAAAGAAAAGACATTTAAAAAAANTGTGTTTGCATGTTTACATACAGCCTGATGCACAGAAGCAAGGATTTGCCTCCTTCTTTTGAGAAGAGAATGGCCTGAAATATTGAGGTAACAAGGCAATAATATCTGCTTTAAAGAACCTGGAATTGAAGTTAGAAAAATTATGATATGTTGCAAGGATGTGTTGTTCCAGGGGGCAAAAAAGAAGATGCTCTTCAGAAGACATAGTAGTTCTCCTTTTACTCAGTCATTTATTATGACACTTTTAGGGACCTAATATTCTTGGAGGCTTCTGTCCCTCTTTCATTTTTCATTAAAAATTCCAATTAGATAGGAATGCATATAGTATGAACTACCTCTTTAAAACACCAGGCTAAAATATGGACATAAGATGTCTAATCTGTGCACTTAAATGGAATAAGGAACATTTTTGCAAAGAAAAATTAGCAATGTTGAGAAGAATGTCTTAAATCTTCTGAAGTGGAAACTGATGGACCCTGAACAATCAATTTTTTTCTAAATTATTTCAAGTGGTTTTTCTTTGACATTTACAGAGAATAATGAAAATTGCAGCAGCAAAGAATTCAGATCAGTGATTAGAACCCACAATAGCTGTACAGGTGAAATATAACCCAGTGACCCATCTCCAGTGATGTCTTTTGATATGGTTCTGTCTCTCAAATAGTGGAGATTTAAAAGTCTAGTAACTTTTTTGGAGAGTTGCTCTATATTTATAAGTAGTCAGAATGTGAGACAATACTTTTGTTTGATTGTTAAAGTTATTGAAGAAGAACTATGTAACAATTTACCTTTTTAGAGATTTTAAAGGTTCAAATAATGTGTTTAATGTTTTCTTTGAGAATTTACAAAAGAAACTGTTAATTAGTAGAAGTGCGTAATTACCTTTTATTCCTGGAGAAACATCCCTACATTCTGCTGTTTTTAAAACAATAAATTAATACCTAAATAGTATTTACATAACTCAGTTAAGGATCAAAATAAAAGGTTGTGACAGCTCCATAGTGCAAACTCTGGGCAGTAGTGAAGACTTAGGTTTGTCTACAGTAGGAACAGATGTGAATAAATAATGTACTATCTAGGAAAACAAACAAGGAATTGAGCAGCATGATTAAAAAATTGTATTATGGTCTCCAGACATTTGTTTTAATATCAGTCATTTACTTGCTGTCTCAATTGTCCAAACAGAGCAAATTTCGAACTCTACCCAGTGAGAATAATAAACAAAAGAATGCCTCAGTGCACACAAATTGTAAGAAACTTCAAAAGAAAACAATATACAAATGCTAACAAATAAGTATATATTTTTATGATCTCAAGTCCGTGTATCCATCCAAATTGGCTTTGGTGTTGACCCTTGAAACAACTTGGATTGCTTAGAGTAGTAGAGATTTGCCAGTACTTTGTTTCTAAACATCCCAAGACTTCCAAATGAAGACTATTAACTGATCCAAATTCAATTTTAATGCTCTAGGTCAGGCAAGTTAGCACTTATTCCATGGTCTGCTGCAGACTCCTCTGGGATGGGATGAAAGAACAAGAAATAGTACATGTTCTGCTTTTTAAGTGCTTGACTTTTTGCTGTGCCCCAGAAGCACAGAGAAAGAATATCTGTGTGGTGAAAGAGACACACATCACCTTGGTTAGTCTACCTGGAAAAAGCTGTAAGTTTGGAGAGCTTTGCAGTGGGTCATCAGAAGGAAATATGAAGGAAATGTGTGGATGGTGGGAAAATGTGATCTGGAGCCTTATGAGAAGAATAATCTCTTAGAAACATCTGATGGCATATTTCTCTGCTGATTATTTTTGTGGTTGTGACAACAGTCAATTTAGTAATTCACTCAGTAACTCTATCAAAGTTCAGTTCACAGACAGCCCTACAATCTATACTTTCACAATGAGGCAGGAACACAAGTGATAAAGTAACAAGGGAGAGGAATAGCCCCTTCCTTGTGATGGGGGCTGTTGTGCAGGCCTTTTCATGTCACAGGAGGTGCATTGTGGTTGTTCTGGAATCAGAAATGGGGCCCGTGTTTTCTGCTCTTCTCTCTGTGTTGAATTGAGTCCAGCTGCAACATTTCAAACAATTTTCTTCAGCATTTCTTTTGTTATGGATAATTATCTGCAGAATCACGGAAATGTTACAGGTCATTTTCATTTGACAAAACATTGTGTGGTAATTGCTTGCAGAGGTTACTCATGTTTAAGGCCCACTGTCCTGTGTAGCACACGTGGTATGTGGCCACACGCTTCCAGTGCTCCTTCACAGCCTCATGCACAGCCACCCATGCTTCAAGGTGTACCTCCTCAGCACAGACATGACCATGGACACAGATGCTTTAAGATGCACCTGCTTTGGTGTGGACTTATCCAAGGCCACAGACACTTTGGGGTGCCCTGCCCCCCCTGTGGACTCACCCACAGGTCACAGTACCTTGGCTTCACACTGGATTTCCAGCCTCTCCAGCTCAGCAGCACAGGCACAGCAGTGATGCCCTGGCCATCTGCCAGCCCAGACACATCACAATTGCTGTTATCAAAATGTTCCCAGGCACAGCAGAGTACGGCAAGCAGCAGTGCAGCTGTGCAGCAAGCAGCAAAAGCAAAAAATAAGCCACTAATGAGCAATAAACTCTAATACATAGGCCAGCAAGCCCCATGGCAAGCACAGGAGCTTGGCAGTTGATACCTGAACAGCAGCATCAACTATGAATTTGATCTAGCACATTCCAGTCAAAGCTGTAATTATCTTGAATGCTTTGAGCCCCACATTATATTTCAATAAGGACTGTTGTGGTTTAACCTCAGGCAGCAACTAAGCATGACCCAGCCATTCACTTGCTCCCCCCTCTCCCCAACACTGGGATGGGGCAGAGAATCAGGGGACTAAAAGTGAGAAAGTCATGGTGAGATAAAACTTTAATAGATGAAGCAAAAGCTATGCACACAAGCAGTGCAAATCAAGGAATCCTTTCACCACATCCTGTCATCAGGAAGAGGTTCAGCCATCTCCAGGAAAGCCAGGCTTCATTGTGTGTAGCAGTTATTTGGGAACACAAATGTAATAACTCCAAGGGTCCTCCTTGCTTCTTTTTCCCAAAGTTTACGTTGTTAGGCACAGAATAGCATGGTGTAGGATATCTCTTTTGCCAGTGGGCACCTGCAGTCCCAGCCGTGCCCCCTCCCAGCTCCTCCTGCCCTCCAGCCTGCTCACTGCTGGGCCAGAGGGAGAAACAGAAAAGGCCTTGGCTCTGTGTAAGCAGGGCTCAGAAACACAAAAGCATCCCTGAATTATCCACACTGTTTCCAGCCCAAATCCAAAACATAGCCTTATATTAGCTACTGTGAGGAAATTTATCATGTCAGCCAAAACCAGCACAAATGGCATTCAAAGGAATTTCACATGTCTGCCATGTCTTTTTTATACTGTAAAGTACAATTCACAGAAAACACCCAATTTCAACAAAGCTTCTATTGAAAAATGCTTCTCAGGTCCAGGATGGAGCTTTATATCTCAGTAAGTTCAACCCTGTCAACCCCTCATGCAGAGTCTGGTCACTGTGGTTCACTCATGCCAAACATTAGTACTCAAGTTCCTGTTTTAAAGAGTCTACCACATCCTAGAGGATGACACTCTCCCTAAATTACTGTGTGGTTTCTCTTGGCCACATCCAAACCAAAATAAAAGTATTAAAAACCCAAACAACCAATAAACTAAACCTGCAAATGTCATTAAATTATTTCAATCATGAGTCAAAAACCAGCTGGCTGAGGTTTCTAAGGCCATGCTTATGCCAGTATTTCAAAATGGCACAAAAGTGCCTGCACCCATACCTGCAAATACAGCAAAACTGAGTGACTACCTCCACAATTGTAACTGGAATTGAGCCCCAACCCATACCAGTTCCTGAGCTATGGATGGATGGTAGAGTGCTGTGTGGCCCCTGCTAGGGTTTGGTTAAACTTTTTTTAAATATTAAGAGGATTTTGTTTCCTTGCTTGAGGATGTTGCTTATTACTGCAAAATTCCCAAGAAGCACAGACTAAAAATGTCTCTATATGAGAAAGTTGCTAATTTCCTAAATTTATCAAGCAGATACTCAGAAAAATGGTGTGATTAGGTTAAAAAGGTTCCATGCAGCCTTTCAAACTGGTTCAATTTATTTCTTTCAGTTTTGATCAGAGATATAAAATACATATAAACTAGGAAAGTTGTCTAAATATTTTAAATAATTTCCCCTTATTTACTGTAAAAGGTATGTAATTTCTTTCACTGGCCTTTTTGTGTGCACTTTCCATTAAATTTTGAGGATCATGTGCAAGTGATTATCTAACAGGAATGGTCACAGAAAATATAAACAACATAGTGGAAAAGTAGTTTAATTCACACTAGTGGTAATGTTCATATATAAACCAATAAAAAAATTTTCTTTTTAATCACTTAGAAAAGAATAATATTCAGATAATTAGCAGTCATCTTTTCGTATAGTCCATTCCCTTTCTCACAGAGCAGTTATGGAAAATAGTGCTCAGAGGAGCTAGTGAGGAATTTCTTATTGAGATCTTGTCACATGTTGTTGGGAGAAAGTGTTTGCATCTTTTCACAGAATCACAGAATTGTTATGGTTGGAAAGGACTTCTGCAGATTATTGAGTCTAACCCCATGCCAAGGCAGGGTTGCCCAGGGCAGGTGACCCAGGAAAGTGTCCATGTGGGTTTTGAATGTGTCCAGAGAGGGAGACTCCATGGCCTCTCTGAGCAGCCTGTTCCAGTGCCCTGCTACCTACAAAGTTCTCCTCATGTTGAGGTAGAACTTCTTGTATTTTAGTTTATGGCCACTGCTCCACATCCTGTCACTGGGCACCACTGCAACACTCTGGCACCATCCTCTTGGCACCTGCCTTTGAGGCATTTATATGGACTGATGAGATCCCCTCTCTGTCTTGTCTTCTCCAGAATAAACAGCTCCCACAGTATCTCCTCATAAGAAAGATGCTCCATACCCCAACATTTTTGTCCCTGCAAAAATCCTTGCAGAAGGACTTCAGAGCTGCTACTTAAGATTGTTTGGATTGTATGTTATAACCTGCTTCTTATTTGATTTTTCCTCTCTATACAGCAAACCTCTGGGCAGCATAACTCTCCCTGGGTTGCTGCCTCCTGACATTCACTGTGAGCCAGGGAGCATGTCTGAGTTCAAAGTCCTCCATTGACTTGGGCTGGCTTTTGACCAGGCTTAGAGACACAATATAGAACTATAGTGGAAAAAAGGAACCCTCCACAACCTGCTTGTCACTACTGCACAAGAGAAAGCGAGAATAAATTATTCATTGTGAATCACTCAGCCTGCCTTGGTAGGCGGCCTTTCATAGTGTAACAACTTTAAATGAACTGCTCCCCTTCCCTCCTCCCAAAAGTGTCACCAGTTCTTAATGCACAGTGACACTCAATTAGCATGATAGGCACATGACCTAAATGCTAGATATTGCCTGCTGAAGAGACCACTCTTTTGAAATACTTGTGAATGTTTTATAGATATTCTTTCTTTTCCACAATCAAAAGGGAAAAATAAATGTTCCAAAGTATTTTGTGGGTGTTAAAGAAAAAAGCTAAAAAATCAGAGAACATGCTCACTTGTAAAGGAGTTTAGTACTGAGGGTATTCTCTTAGAAAATAGCACTACCTGCCTGCAGGCAGGTAGAGTGCAAAGATCACTAGGCTTTTAGCTGTTCCTCAATGAAGGTGTCCTTTCTCTTTCTTTGCAATAAAAATTATAGTCTAAAATCACTGGAATTATGAGAATAGTAGGAAAAAATATTTCCTTAAGCACTCTAAATTTCAATCATTTGGCATTTTCACATGACAAGCTATTTCATGGGAAAATGTCAGAAGAGCTTTCAGTGCAAAGCTTAGAAGTTGATACTGTGTGCCCCTACCTAAAAACCAATTTTGTATACTGAATCTGGTTGGTTTGCAATCTGCCCTCCTCTTTCTCCCCCCTCCATGCCCTTTTATCTCATATGTCTTCTGTCCTCTTTATTGCCACACTGTAAATGTAAATGATCATGTTCTTGCATGCCAGGACTTAATAATTTGCCTTTATATCATGCAAACACTGCTTTCACATAACTCACAGCATACTTAACCCCCCTCTGTCTCAATTCCTTACAGACAAAACCAAGGGAAGCTTTGCACTGACCTTAACAGTGTGTGAAAACAGACTTGGATTTTAGAGGTTTGAACAGGTTAGTGCAGGGCTATTACTGTAGCTGAATGTAAATACCATCAATCATCTTTACAGTTTTCATCCATTGTAAGTGATTCATCAGGCATTAATTCTTTTTTTTTCTTTGCAGTCACATTTTTTGTCCTCTGAACTTCTCCTGGGTAAGCTCACCTCAGCCTGGGGGTGAGAACTTTGAATGTCTTTGTTTTTTCTTTTGCAGACCTTTTTTTCTCCTTCCTTTTTGCAAATGTCTTTTTTCCTTAACGGGTATTTTCTAAGGCATGGTAGAATCACACAAAAGCAAATAGCTGATAATTATCTATGGGGGAGATGTCCTGGTCAGCATACTGAAGGGACTCCTGGGAGAGGAGGTCCTGCCTTCTTCCAAAGGCTTCCCACATAGCCCTAAGCAAGCCATTCAATTGCTCTGTTCATCAGGGGAATGGAAGATGAGATTCTGCTTCCATTTCTAGCTTATTTAGACTATGAGGACTCCAGGGTGGCCACTACATTTACATTCATTTCCTAATATGAGTGTGCTCCCCATAGCTTGGTCTGCATCCCAGTGTTAATTACAATGGCGGAGATCAGGCAGAAAAGAGGGAGTTTGAAAAGAATTCTCTTGATGCTTCATCTCCACAATCTCACAATGACCAGTTTCAAGCAATCTCTGTTTTAACAGTTCTATGTTCTCAAATAATATTATTATTTTGTGATTGAAGTCACTATTACAATGCCACAGCTCATGACGATTTTCAGTCTGTATTGTTGCTTCAGTGAAGTAATGTAGGTTTGCTTGAATTAAAATCTTCCAGATTGGCAATCTACAAGGAACTGATGGAAAACTGCAAGTGTCCCTTCCTGAGGCAGCCAACCAGGAGACAGCAACATTTGGCACATTAACACAGCAGTGCACGAAATGGATTTCAAGTTTCTCCCCATTGATTTCCCATCTGAAGCCACTAATCCATCCCAGCTACAGTTCCAATGCCACCACAGGAATGTTATAGACTCCCAAGCAGAATTGTTTCCCCTCAACATGGCTCCTGCTCTCTCAGAGCTGACATCCTTGAATTAGATGTCATTTTCCTTCGCGGTCCTGTTTGACAGATCTCATTGTTTAACAACTAGTGTCTGAAAGTTTTATCAAATGACACTGATTAATTTATTGAGAATAGTCTTCCCTTTAAAACTGCCAGCATTCAGTGTGCTATAGCACTAATCTGGCCATTTTGGAGCCACTGGGGTTGACCTGGGCTCCCTTACACTCCTTCAATGCAAACTTTGAGTTGCGTTTTTTCAGAATTTTACAAGTCCAAAGCAACTTGATTTATGTACACAGACATTTGTGTGACAGTTGTTTTCCCCCTTATTTTTGGCCTGGAGAGAATAGTTCCTTCCCTGTTGAAATATTTTTTCTTCCTTCTGTTGTGCAGAACATCATCTCTTATAGATGATCTGTGGAGTGCTTTTAAAACACGCTGTGCTGAACAAAACATGCTAACATGCAGTTTGAGTTAATCATCCATGTGGAAGGGCAGATATATAGATAATCCAGTGTTAGCAAATCATATTATTTTGAGGCTGATCTCTAAGAAGATTGGATAATTCAGTACAGCAGTTTTTATAAATATTTTAGTTACGATATTTGCTCTTGTGGTTTTTTATTTGCATTTCTGAAATTAAAGTAGGGGGTGTACTTGTCCTTTCCTTAGCATGTGATGAGAATTTTGGTGGAGCTCCCAGCTTTATACACCCCAGGCAGGAGGCACTAATTTTTTAAGGCTGTTGTCATGAGACAAGATCTAGTGACATTTCTGTCTTTGGCTGTCTCCATGGGTGCCCTCTGTAAGGTTCTAGCAACACTTTGCCTCTCTTTGGAGAACTGGCAATTCTCATTCCAGCCAAAAGCTTTCCAAGAACTGGCTTTTCCTGTAGAACACTAAGGAAAGAAAAGAAAAAGAGCAGTATGAAAATTAGATCGTGAGTCTTTATATTTCTTAACTGTGGTTCCTGGGGTTTTGGAGCACAAGAGTTTGTATCACATGCCAGCAATGAAGCAGCTGTCAGGCCAAGCAATCAGGTCCATGTTAGAGGGTGCATCACACTGCCTTTCCCTTCCCTGCTTGGCCCTGGCTTTCCCTGACTCATCAATGAATGCAGTGGCTGCTCTTTCTCCCTTACTATGCTCTTCTGCAAGCAGCAGCATTTGGGGTGAAATCTGCTCCCTGAGTGTCTGCACATCCCAGCCCAGCACCACTGCTCCTGCTTCACCACCAGATGCATCTGGGAAACCTTCCCCAGCACTGCAGCCACCAGCCAGGACAAAATCCTCTTGAGGTGGCTGCTGGACTCCTTAGGAAATCAGGTTGGCTCCTGAAGGCAGGAAGGAGATGAAAAGTCATGGAAACACCTCCTTTCCTTTGTACCTCCCAGCTGCATCAAATCTGCTTGGAGTTTCCCCAGCCCCACCACAGCTCTCTGAGTTCAGTTTTGATACTGAACAGTGCTAGTGCTTTGTTCACAGTTTCTTCTGAAACCTTTCTGATAGTTCTCAGGGATCACACCAGGGGCCTGGTTATGTCAGTACTGCAGAATTTCTTTTTGCTATTGCCGGTAAAAATTATTTAGTCCTTGAGATGGTAGTTGATGGTTTTGCCTCTGAGCAGCTCTGAGTGAGGTCTGTGCCATCATACAACTGGGATCATAAAACCTGGGAACTTCCCTATGGATCCCCATGGAAACATTCCTGTGCATGCCCAGGTGTGGACCCTGACTGACAGAGTTCTGCTTTGAGTGCACTTTAGGATAATGCTCAAGGACATGTGACACACAGAGCAATCTGAAAACCTTCTAAAACCAATTATTCCTTAGGTATTGTGAGAAAAACAGAAATAAATGGACCATAGAACATCTCTACACAAATGATACTCACTTTTTAAGGATTTTTTATTGCACTTGAGCGATTTTGAGCTTGTGACCAAATCTTAAATAAACTCTTGTCCTCTTCTCTTCCCCGTACATGTTTTCTTTTCTGGAACAGGAATCCCTTTTTCAGCAGCAGATCTATAGTTGATATTCTAAAATTATTATGATAAATGGTGATTTCTGAGGGAATGATCATTCATTTCAGAGACTATGGTATCCTGGAGGAATGGCATGAAGGATAACCAATACCACAGCACTGGATAACCTTTCATTTTATAAATGTGTTAGGGTTGAAGGAATGAATTCTCAGTGTGAAACAGAACAGATTTTAAAATGTTCAGTTTAAAAATTATTATTATGGGAGGGTATTTCCATGGATGTGTTTAGGCTGATTAGGTTTAGCTTTGTTTTATTTGTGATCACTTCGTCTTCAGCCTTTTTCTTTTGCTATTCTGCTCTTAACAATTCATATTACTTGTTAACAAGTACTTTTATCCATTATGCAGCCTTTGCAGATCTTATTTTCTATTTCTGTTGAGGGAGAAGAGTGATAGAAATTGAGTGTGAAGGAAGCCATGGAGCATGTGGGAGCTGGCTTATGCTTGCAAAGAAAACTAAGACTAGCAGCATTGTCAGGTTAATGAATAAAGGCTCAGGGAGCTGAAATGCATTCTCATCACATTTTCTGGGGTACTGTGTTTTGGTAAACAAATGATCCCAATGATAGAACTTCAGATTTTACCATTAAACCTTAAGATGACTTATTTTACCCTGTGGTGACCACTGCCACCTTAGGGATAGGATCAATAAGGACTCTCTAAGTAAAGTACAGACATCTGTGTGTGAATTATCTTGCAGCTCAAGGCATGTTAACTCCCAAACAAAGCCATCTTTAGCACACTGCTCAATGGAGCAGTGATTTTAACAGCAAGTGATCTAATTCAAGATCCGGTCAGATACAGGTTTTGGTTTGAGTGGAAGCATATCCAATGAAAATGACCACCTCAGTTGTGTTTAAAATTAGTGCATTTGTACATAGTTAAAAAGCTTTGCATCAGTTCCAGTGCATTTAGCAGTTCTGGATTTTTTTTTACTTTACAATTATTGGCTCAAGATTTACTCTAAGGTTTGGATCTTACAGAACAGGCTTAATAAGCAGGAGATATCCATGAGAAGATATCCACTGTGCACTCCTACAGGACAACATGGAGAATGGGACAACCCCTAGTACAATATCCAGACACATGGCCACCTGACAAAGATGTTAAATGACAAAAGGCACCATCTGCATTCAGCCCTCCTGAAAATAACTTTTTCATTCTTTTCCTATCGTTATAGATAGAGTCAATTCAGTAAAATTAATCAGCCTGTCCTGGGATAGGATTGTACAGGTCTCTGTTGAGAGTGTGAGCATTATGTCGTGTTGGAAGAGATGCAGGAGCATTGCAAAAACTGCAGCATGTTGCTAAGCATCAGTGAATATTTGACAAGGATTATTTGGCTAATCCTCTCTTTCCTGAAAACACCTTGGTAGTGGGCCAAGAACAAACTTTATGCCAACTTTGTCCTTTGAGCCTAAGCTAAAATAGCCCACAGACAGTTCCTAGAACTGAAGTTTTGGCTCCAAGTGATCCCAAAAGAAAATTCAATAGCCCAAAATAATCAATGTATGCCATACACAGTTCCAAGTGGATCTGTTTTATTTAGTTCCTATTTAAATATTTCTTTAGTGTATTCAGGATTCTTTTATAATTTATTTTAAAATGCATACCACTGCACTGGAGTTGCAGAAAGATGCACAAAGACAATCCTCTCTTCTATGGGTGATTTTTAAGAGAAACAGTGACTTTCTTTTCTACAATGTGGAAAACCAGCTCTGAGTCAGGGATGTTGCCTTTTGCTTTGGGAATAATGCTTCCATTTGTTCTTGAGTGATTCTTATATAAACTCTGGGATTTTACAGCAAGATTTTTGCAAATAGTCCCAATATGAATTTCTGAAATATACTGATATGGATTCGATTGGAAAATTCGGGTTTGCTCTCCACACTGTGAGAAGGAGTAGAGGGATAATAGATAGAATGATGTGGCAAACATAATTATCAGAGCAAACATTACTGAGATTAGAGTGATTCTTGCATCAGTGCCTATATCAAGCTGTTTTCTATCTGTTAAATGGTGAATTTGATGGTATAGGAAATACCCTGTGGACAATGGAATTTGTTTTCATAGAATGAACTAAAAATGTTCATTCAAACAGTTATTTTTTCATTTGTTTTTCTAGAAAGTAAATTGAATTTAAAAACATTTAATTATTTCATTCTTACCATAGGAGAAATTTTTACTGCTGTGCCTGAGTTCATGGTCAGCTGTCCAGCCAAGGACAAATGGAGAAAGTAGTTTACAGATTACTACAGTGTTAGTAAGTAACAGTTGTTCATTTCTCAGATTTCATTTGATGCTGTCTTTCTAACTATCCAAGGTCCCTCTGTGGAGTATGTAAGTGTTTTAAACCAGAAATAGGAGAAAGCTTGGAAGGCAGAGCTAGCTCTCCGTTTCATGGTTGGCTCTCACTTCTGCTTCACAGACTGACCAAACTTTTCATAAGCAATGTACTGAGAAGAAAATGGGAATCAGTAGCATCAGAGTAAAGTCCAATTTCTGCACTACTGATTCTTGCTTTGTTTTTGGCTCAATTTAGAGTGAAAACCATTCTCCAGGTATGAAGCCAAATGGCAGAAATAGGCACAGAACAGGAGAGGAAACTGGTATTTCTGTATCACATGAGTGCACTCTAAACAGGAACTTTATAAGCCAGCATTTCCTTTAGTACTCTGTTTCAAAAACAGCTATGGATTAGGACATGAGGGAAAACTAGGTGGGAAAAATGGTTTACCTTGTGGATATAGAGGAATTTAGAAAGTTTCACACTACCATGAATGCAGTCAAGGTACCCTTGTTCAGCACTTCAGGGACTTGACTCACAAAATAATTTCTGCAGGCAGATAGGTGTTGTGTCTCCAGAGGAGCAAAAAGAGCTGGAGTATACAAAACCCGGTAAATCAGTGTCTAAATGGAAATGTAGGAGATGTTTAACATCATCATATGGTCATCACAGCATGCAGTGTTCCAGTGTTTGTAGGTTCTTTTCAATGTCCCTTCTAGGTACAAACCCAATAGGTCTGTGCTCCCTATGATCCAGAGAAATAGCAGGTTAGGCTGGGAGCCATCTAGGGTAGATTGCTGAAAAGACAGGCAGTTCCTCTGCCTGTGTTTTGTCCTCTCTGGTGTTTGAGGCTTTAGCAGGCTCTTCCTACTGCAGGTCCTAAGTGCAGTACCCTCTTTCAAAGGTGGTACCTCATGACTTTCCTTTAAAGACTGTTGTCATGTGCTGCTGTTCTCTTCCTTCCCTGCATTTCCCTGTCCCTCAGCCTGAGGGGATTCAGATCACATCCTCTTTTTTGGACAGTGCTCTGTGCTTTAGAGTGAAGATTATGTCTGCCCAGCTGTAAATGAAAAGAGGCAAAAAGAGGGGAAGAGATATTTTTCAATTTTATGGAAGACTGAAGAAGAGATGGAAATGAAAGAGATATTTTTGATACTGGACTCTTTCAAGGTGGCAAGTGAAAGCAATGCTTATTTCATCACTATGGAGATGAACAAGATATTTCCTCTAATCCATTATGCTTATAGCACTTGAAAATTCCTGAGTGTTTATTCCTTTCTGTGAAGAACTTGTAGGAATAGCTTCACAGAGTATGTTATGAAAACATCTGCAAAGAATGGTGCTAGATGTTCTAAAGGTGGGTCCTCCAAAGGTGATGAATCTCTGAATGGTGCACCATTCATACTAAATGAGTTTGAGGAGATTTTGTCTATGTGGTTTTCATCAGAATCTTTGTTATAAAAAACAGAGGAACATTTTTTTGTTTGTTAGCTAGTCATAATTTAGGAATCTGCATACATATTATAATTACTTGTCTTAGATGTTGAGCTAATTTTGGAAGGCTTTCTGTTTTGGGTGGAATTTTTTGTTTTAGCAGACAAGAACATGATTTTGTTCTGGTAGAGTAACCATAATTCTAACATTAAAGGCTTTTACTTATGTATATGTGGCAGCTATGCTAATGTAGCTGTTGGATACCTGTTTTATATTAATTCAGTCCCATTTGAATTAACACTTAATATTTAGAGCCAAATGTGACAAAAATTCAGAAAATCGGTGTGAACAGCATCCATTTACTAAATATTATTTTTCACTTTCAATTGGTTACTACTTGTAAGGGGCATCTGAAAAAAAATTCACATGTTTTCAGAACTCTGCTAGAAGAAGCTAGAGATCATGACTTACTTATTGCTTAAAAAACATCCTGTAGAGGAGCGATTTTGTGAATGTCTCCGTGAAAGATGAGGTCCAGATCATTTGCTAGTGAGGAAAACCCAGAGTAGTGAATGTTTGTGCTTTGGTCAGAGAAAAAAACCAAAGGCAATTCAAACAAAACTGGCTAAGAAAAACATATTTACTGGATTTCCTCTGTTTTAACTCCTTTTCTCTCAGTTCTTTCTCTTACTTTTCTCCACATTGCCTAAATGCTTGCTTTGCCCTTGTTTTGGACTGAGATGTCCCACAGAGCATAAAACTTATTCTCAAATAGGGACAGTTGCAGCAGATACTGGGTAGATCTCTGTGGTATTTGATGGATTTGGATACAAAACAGGAGAAGATCTGTATCTAGGCATAACTGAATCATCAACATGCCTGGGAAGATCTCTCCCATAAACAAGGCAACGAAGGGAGGGAGATGGTGCTTAATCCAAAAGAATTCAGGGATCCCAGGATTATTTGAAAAATGAGGTCAATAGGCTTGGCTTGTATAAAAATACAGCCTTTCCAGGAAGAGAAGAGGAAAGGGAAGGGAAGGGAAGGGAAGGGAAGGGAAGGGAAGGGAAGGGAAAAGAGAAAAAGAGAAAAAGAGAAAAAGAGAAAAAAAAGAGAAAAAAAAGAGAAAAAAAAGAGAAAAAAAAGAGAAAAAAAAGAGAAAAAGAGAAAAAGATCTTTAGCGACTGGGTAATTGGAACAAAAGGTATGGCTGCACCAAAAACAATATTTACTAGGATCAGCCTCTGTCTTCTAGGGAGAAAAAGTGCATTCAAAGACGTATTTGTATGGATAAAAGAGGCCTGCAAAAAATTACAATTCACTGATTAAGTAGAATTTTAGTTACTCCTACCCTGATAGAAATCTGAACTTCAGAACTGACCTGAGACCTAGGTTGGGAAAGAGAGAAGCTTACCCTGGAGTGCTTAAGAACAAGTGAGAGACAAAATGGACCTGCTCAACAGGGAAGAGAAAAAAAATATTTTATAAAGTACACTTCAAGGGAAAGGAGCTCAAATGAAACTACTAATATCTATGATTGTTTCAGAAATTTGTGAGTGACAAATAAAAATAAAGATATTTATAGTCAAAATATGTGTTTGCTTAGAGCCTAGGATTACATCAATATTTCTTTTCCTCCTTTTCGGATTTCACTTTGGAGAAGGTTCCTGGAGTCTGTTTTTAATTGTGTTTTTTTTCTCTGCTTAGGGAAGACTGAATTTTGCAACTTTAAACTTTGTTTGGCCACCAATATTCTGAGCCATCTTAAAGTGATATTCATCTCAGATGAGTTCCAGCTTTCATCATGAAAGAAAGATAATGATATGAAAATTAAAGATCTGAAAACAAAGCAAAGACAAAGCTGACTATATAACCCATCACTTGTCCTGAAAAAGGAAAATTAAAAGGTATGAAGCAGCAGAGATTCCTTTTCTATGTACCAATATATGAAGTTTGTTTTTCAAAAATCCAGTTATTATCACAGATCTCTTAATCATTAGAATTAATATGCCAAATTTTCTCTGCTTTTCCATTGGACTTTTAAAGATATTTCTTTGGATGAAATACAATGGCACAATTATGAAGAAAGTTCCAGTAACTTTCCAGGAAACACAGTTCTGCAAGTTTTGATTTTCTGTGTTATTAAAGGGAACTTTTAATACCAACTTAAATGAGTTATTATTTCAAAATAATTTTAAAAACTAATCACAAATGAATGACTGCATTTCTTACCTTGTTTCAAATATTTCAGACATGAACCCTTCTTGGCCATGGTGCAGCATAACCAGCTCCTCCTCCCAGCCTGCCCTCTGCCTGCAGCAGCTGGAGAAGGGTGAAAGCCCCATGGGGAATGCCAGCAGATCCAAGTCTCCACTCAGCTGCACAAGGAAGGGCAGGAAGCTGCTGGGTTCTGACCCTGAAGTTCCCTGCACAGGGGCTGGTATGGGGCCTTTGCAATCCCATCTGAAGGATCTGACTTTCTGATTCAGACAAACCTGTGCTTGTCCACAAAATTTTATCTTCCATAAATTCACTTTTACCTTGAGTAGTCTTGTCAGAAGCAGGTAAAAGGTGTTTTGTATTCAGAGCCACACTAATTCCACAGATTTAGCGTTTGAGTTGGTTCAAAAAAGGCTCTTAAGAGAAAGTATATTCATGATTCCCAACATCTAAAGGAAGGACTCTTAAAGGAAAAACCCCAAACTCACAGTAACAGAGGTCCAGGGTACTATCTCAGTATAAGTGGCCTCCTGATAACAAAGTTGACCAAGTGGCAAAGCACTTTAAAAGAACTTTGAAGTTCTGCAGCCACCTTGAAATGGGATAAAGAAGAATTAGCAAGAATTGTCTTCACAGACTGAACAGTGAGATCACATCCTGAGCAGATAGGAAGTGTACCAAACAAGAGAACATTAATTTTAGGACACTCCAATATCTGATAGATCCATTAACCATTCCCTAATGTTCGCTGTAACCCTCCCTTCATGATTTCCCTTTAAACAATTCAAACTTAGGAAAAAACCCTCTACCATAAAAGTCAATGAGGTTTTTTCAGGAAAGCTAATCTCACCTTCAGGCTTTTACTTGATTTCTGTCTTTCCTTTTGTCTCATTTGTGTTTTGTCTCAAAGCATTCAGTGCCAGCACATTAGTCCATCCATTCAAAAGTATCTTTTATATGGTCTGGTGCTATAGCTTTTAGGGTTTAGAAACTATGAACATAAAACTGAAGCAACTGTAAGAGTAAGCCAGACCCAGAAAACATCTATTGTGTGAAAATGTTTTTAACCATAATTGCATCTTTATTTCTATTGCATCTCTACTCAGAGGACCTTGAGACACTTCTGAGAAAAAAAGGGAGGTTGTGACTATTGCTCTCTGATGCACAGTAAATGTAACTACATTCATAATCAGATTCTACAAGGTATTGATAAATCTTGAAATTGACTTAAAAGGAGGAAAATAAAAATAGAGGAAAATAAAAACATGTAGAAAATATTTATAGTTGTAGCAAGAGCTATTGCTTGAAAAGATACAAAAAAGATGTAGTTGAAATAACACTGACCTAAAGGCTTGTGAGACCCAGAGAACGTGGAGAGCTTTGGTATGATCAATTGAGAAGTCAATATACAAAACTCTGGGTATGAAAGTTAGATTTAGGTGAGGAATAAATTAAGGTATGGATCTGACTATTCTACTCTACCAACTTGAATAAACCCCTGAATCCTGAGAACATTTATCACAAGGGTATATTTTAACATCTTTATAAACCATACTCAATATTCTTTCCCTTTTGTGATCCTTTGTTTCACCAAAAGATACTATTAATATATATAATAGAATAGAAAGAATTTAAGAATAGAATTACCTCTTTCTTTCCCTTGCAAAGATTTTTTGACATGTTAAGGATTTCTACAGAAATTTTCTCTGGAACATAAGCTGTTTGTAGTTTGTGACTAATTTTTGTCTGCATAACTACAAGGTTCCAGACTCAAAATGCTGTGTTTTTTTTCTTATATTCTTTTGCAAATTTTATACATTTTTTCCATGGTAGCAAAACAGTTCCATATCTCTGTACCCAAAGCCCTCAGTGATATTTCACTAACTGGCATGAAGCAACATGGTTGCACTAAGCTCTTTGGTTCTTTGGTCCTATTTATTCATGAAAGAGTAACACCAAAAATCAACTCCCCATATGGAGTTTTGGTGCCTATATGGTACATTCAGGATTCATTTATTTTATTTGTAATACTGTGCAAAATTGTCTTCCTTCTGAAGACTATTGAAGAAGACCAAAAGTAGTAACATAAAATTGTGAACTATTGCACTCATTCACACAGTGACCTGGATCATTCTTAAGATAAATCTAAATCTTAAGATTTACTAATTTTTCTAAAATGTGATTTTGGGGGGGTTGTGTGTTTGGTTTTTTTTGGTGTGTGTTGGTTTTTTTTCTTTTTTTCTTTTTTGTTTGTTTGTTTGGGTTTTGTTTTGCTTTGTTTTGTTTTTGTGTGTTTTTTTTGTTTGTTTGTTACAATACAAAGAAGCTAAGGATATGATTTGTGAAAAAAATTTAAAATGTTTTCAAAAGATCAGGGAAGAATAACAGTAGCTTTATCAATATAGCAGAACTGTCTGAGTATACCTGAGTAGCAGGAACACAAAAAACTTCCAAAAAATCTTTAAAAAAAGGAAGGTGAAATTGAAATATTTTCTCTATGATTACATTAAGATAAATTTGGCAATGGACAATAAAGATGAAAATTTTAATTCCATTCCTTTTTGGTGCAAGAAGGTCGACAGGATCACGAATGTGTGCTGTGATAGAGAACAAAAGGAAGAAGTTAACTCATTTCCCTTGATTGTGAATTACCCATTTACTGATTCCATGAGCCCTGGGGGAACTTTCTGAAGCCTTTAGTGTGGTCTCCAAGCTGTGTTTGCAGGGCAAAAGGGACCTGGAAATGTTATCCACAAAGAGCACTGGGCTGGGGACTGTTCAGCAGGAAAGACTAAGGACAAAGGAAAGTCTGAAATCTTTGCATACAGTGGTATTCCAGGCATCTGGCACAGCACTACTGAAAACTTGGAAATTTGGAGCTGTGGTGAGAGTAACCACACAAAACACATCCTTAAATAATTGTAGTGCAATATCTTTGTACATCCAGTCCATAGACAGAAAATAGAAGCAAATTAGGAATTCTTGACCCAGCAGAGCTAATGACTCAAAGAATTATTGTCACCACTATCAGATCTGACTCTGACTCTGTACCTTGGCCCCACATCATCACAAGATGGCACAGAGACTTGTTTTAATCAGATTTGGTGAAATATGAGGAGTCATTACATCTTGAAAAACTAGGCAAAGGTTTGCTTCTACATATACCAAATATGTAGAGACATAACACATTTATTTGGACCAGGACTTCTACAAATGCAAATGGTATGAAGTTGCATAGATTGTAACTCACTTTTGTGGAGCTGTAAGCTGTGAAAAAATGTAACAGAAAAGTTAATGGAAGCATTTAATAAAGGACAATGAGCAGGCACCATAAATCTGAGCAGGAATAGGCATCAGAGAAATGTATGCAACAGCTCTTTCTGTGCAGGAAGGATTCCTTAACTGCAGGACATTTAATAATGCTATTATGCATCAAATGGCTCATACACATCCTAAAAAATCACCAGCAAGTTTATGGTAACATTAATTTCCAGACAGTTTTGAAAACTCTGGTAGGATTTGCAGGGATTCTGGGAGCCTAAAGTAGGTGTTTTAGATGCACATCTATTAGGATGGCAGGAGGCCAATTGCCCTTTTTAAGGTAAAGCACCAGCAGTGGGAATAGCTCCCCTGTGATCTCCAGCTACCCATGCAGTGCTCCCTTGCATTTCATTCACACACAGGGAGGGCTTCACTGCACTCTTTGCCTCCTTTGTGCAGAGATGTATTCTGCCTTCCTTGGAGAGGAGGAGGGGCTTGGCAGAGGGAAATCTAACCTCAGTCAAGCAGAAATCGAGCCCATGTGGTTTCCTAGAAGATGCTTCACTGGCAGCTTTGAAAACTGATGATGGAAAAATAACCCTCTTATGACAAGTATTTACAATTTCAGGTTATCAGTGGTATGAGAATGGAGGGCTTGGATGCCAAAAAAATAAGACCAGACAGGATGCCAGTTGTTTTGCCCACAGAATTTCATAACAAAGCTATTAAGACCAGAATTTAATTGCAAGCTGGGGCAGTTTCCCCTGTTTCCTCTCAGGTCAGAAACACTTGTCCAAAAGAGGGTTTGTCCATGGGACCATTCACCTGGCAGGACCTTTGTTTGCTGCTGAGGCTCTGTCTGTTTCCTCCTAAAGTTTTGGAGGAGATCATTATAGGGTCTTTATAATAAGATGTCCCTGCAGTAAGATATTTTATTACCTGAGGGCCTAATTAACTTTTTTTCATCTTTGAAATGAATAACACTCCCATTGACATAAGCTGGGCTCCTACCTGACCAGAAATTGAATTTGAACTTCTTAGTGTGATCCATAAATAATGTTGAACACACTGAGAGGGAAGGAAATGCTTGTTACAAAATCACACAGCTTGTGCAGTTTCATCTCTCCCTCTGTCTTTATAACTGTGCACACATTCAGGGGCACACACAAACACTGAGAGAGGAGAAACCTCTTATGTAACCTTTCCTCAACATTTATGAAAAGTTCCCCATTCTGTCATCCCTTTTTCTTTCCCTGCTGCATAAAAATTCCCCAAAACTTTTTAAAGCTCTTTTTATATCTTCTCTCAAAAATCTTACCCAAACCCAAACAAATGCAGTCATTTTAATCATTCAAATGACATCCCAATTTTGTCTGGGAATTGTTAAGCATGGCCTTCTCTATTGTTTTCCTCTGGATTTCTGCTCAAATGAGCAACTGGGAGGCCTTGAGCAGACAATGATGGACTCCTGCTCATGGCTCAACAGGATCAGCATTGACCCTAAAGTAGATCACCTCACCAAATCCAGGCCTTCTTCACAAAGGTCCTGGCTTCCATAGAAATGGAGTTTTGCAAGTGTTCACCATCCTTTATGGCAGATAAAGTTCTGTCCATGTCAGATCAGCCAGTGAACTGTCATGGGGTGGTCAGAGGAAGGAAATCAGGTTGAACGAGGATGAAGCCTTTGTTTAAGCAGACATACAAAGGATATTTTAGAGACATAGTAAGTGCATGTGCTGGTGAGAAGATTTAAATCTGAGTTATTACCAAAAAAAGTAATCTTCCACCTTACTTTTTCACAACATTTTAATGTTTTACAGCTAGAAGAAAGTATTTGTTATGCATCAAAGGATTTTTGCTATAATGAAAGGCAAAAAATAAATTATTCTATGATCACATTCAACATTTTTGCTTTAATCATGTTATCATTAGAAATTTCTTCTCAGTCAGCTAGATATTGATGATAGTTGTGAATATTTGATGTACTTTAGTAATTTGGGTTAGAGATGTGAATAAGAAATTAATTGGTAAGTAGTATTATTCAAATTGAAAAGTGTTTATTGAATATGCAAGAATCATCCTGTGATTACAGTATCAGTATACAGTTTAGCATTGTGAGGTGATTTTATTTGCTAGTGGTTGCCATATCCTTAAAGGTGATATAGGCTGTCTGAAAACCTGTGGCCAGCAAGCACTGAGACAATGATTCGTACCTTTGGAGATTGATTATCCCAAGGTACAACATGGATCTCAGTGAGGGTCAAATCTTACATCTTTGATTATATTTCCCTTTAGAACAAGAAATTAAAGAGGTTGATCAAAGCATTGTAGAGGTGGATTTTGTTGTTGTTGTTGATACTATGTCTAACATAACTTTTGTAATGGAGGAGTTAGATTTTCTAGTGGTTCAAAATGGTACATCACCATCAAATCTTACCTGGTTACAAGTAATTCATCCCTGTGTTTTCAAGCTGGGCATGTTATAAAATTGCTGTCTTTTGATTCTGAATATTCCAACTAAGGTAAGGTAGTCAGTTCTAAAATCTTGCAACTGAAAAAGTTATTTCTTTTTGCTGCTCAAGACACACTCAGATCCTGTCATCACTCTTGATTCAACACAGCAGCTTCAAGGAAAGTACAGGTCGATATTATTCAGCTTTCTTCTTAGACAGGGGAAAAAAAAGGAGCTTTTTTTAAACAAGAGAAAATATCCAATGCACTTTTGTCGTGGTCAAAAATGAAATGACAGTGTTTTTCTCTTTCCTCTGTATTACAAAGATTGACATGCTCATTTTCTTGCAAAAAAAGGCATTAGATTTAGTAAATTAATGTATTTTAAAATCACACAATCATCACCATTCTGCTCTAGATGCAGTATGAACATTAAAACTTTCATTATTTCTGTTAGTGGAACACAGATAATGCACTTTACAAAAACAATTAGCCACCAAGTCTGGCTGACAGGTATGCAGGTGATTGTAACTGTTGAGAGCATAAGGAGTGAATTCAGCTTTTGATAATGGGTATTTTTGACAAGGGAGGAATTCCTGCAGTGAACTAGGAAAATTGTATGCAAGTTAAATAATTCCTGATCCTACATAAGTTACCTACATAAGACATATTTACAAGTGTATGTTATTTAGCAGCCCAAACTAAACACACTGGAATGAGCCAACACTTTTAATGAGACCATCTTTTAATAAGAATGTCAAAAATAAAAAGCAGATTTTCATAGATCTTCAGATTAAATATAATCCTTTGGGGAAAAAAATTACACTGTGGATTTATTCTGAATACAAACATTTCCCTTTTTACTAGGTTTTCCTGGTAAATGTGGACTGAAGCCAGCCAGCAAATAAACACAAGTTGGATGACAGATTGGAAGGAGCAAAATGGGTTATGATGTTCAGTTGCTGGTTATTTGAGGGGACAATATTATATGCCTTTCCATAATGTCCCTCCCCATAAATATTTCATAGACCTTTATATTAAAATCACTGCTTGTTACCATCCACTATTTCTGCATGGAGAAGTATTTTAGTGCTTCCCTTCTAGGAGGCATAGAGATCTCTCTCTATCTGCCAGCCCAAATGCAATGCACACATGTTATTGATTTCCCAGAAATGGCTCCATCAGGACGAGCTGGCTTTGGCTCCTGAGTGATCCTGGCTGTGCTCTGTGTGTCTGGCTGGGCTGGCAGTGGTGACAACATCATGAACAAAGTATTTTTCCACACTGCAAAGGCCAAACGAGGTTTGGACAGTCTATTTATTTGTTTATCTGTCTCATACTGTTTGTTTGTCTGGCATCTGTGCACATCTACAAGAGCTGTTAAGATTCATGGAGAACACAAGTCTATGTATTCCCAATTTTTACTGTGGAATGGACTGCTGAGAGGACTGCTATAAGCTGCCTCCAAGACAAATGAGCTCTGAGCAAACAACCTCACTGCATGCTTTTGCTTTAATGGTGTGATTTAGCCCTTGAGTATTTATTAAGAGAGAAATTTAGGAGTTTAAACAGTAACTGATAAAATTCAGCAACAATTTTTATGTTGCTGGAAGAGTTTTAACTTGTGGATTAACTTCAAAGCTTCATTGTTTTATCTCTTTGTCCAGTAATTGTCTTAACCTTGTAAATACCCATGAAACAAACATATTTGGGTATTGAACAAGGTCCTTGTGTGTATTTTTATGGTATATCTGCATGCCTGTATTTTTTTTTCCTCAAATATCTGCTTGGTTCTTTTTATAGTGTTTATGTATTGCTCTTTGCTATTAGCATTTGAAGACTTTTCAACATTAACTTTTAAATGGAATCACAGGTCATTTATCTTAGAATGTGTGCTGAGAAGTAATCAATTGCAGCATCATTTTATTGATGGTGTTCTGAAAGTCTTCCAGAAAAACTCTTTGCCTTGCTCTGTAGCTCATTCTGATGGGATTGATTTATGCTAAATATATGTCCTTGGGTTCCACAAGAGCTGCATTTTAGTGGTTGGCATCTTCCTATCCTTCATTGGCAGCAATAATAATAATAAAAAAGGATAATGTTGCTCATGAAAATACTACAGCCATTAGCAGAATTTAATTATTCAGGGAAGTACAATGCAGCCATCAATAAGACACGGTAATGATGTTAAACACCTCCCACAAAACAGGAACATTCTTTTATTCCCATGCAAATTTCACAGACTGAAGCCTTGTTTGTGATAAAAAAGGACAACATTGAACACAAAATCTGCTTAATTATGAAGCAAAAGTGATTTCAAATTAAGAGAGGAATTTGAATTTGTGAAAGAGGGTGAAATAGTAAAATACTGTGTTTTTCTTAATTATTTTCTACTTAACTTTCATTAATACCATGGCTGAAAAATTTCCAGAGGCAAGACAGACCTTCATAAGCCTCAGCTTAAGGTTTCCCTCTTTAAAGGGTGAATACCAATGAACTCTAAAAAAAAATTTAAAAGGAAGAATTAAAATAATCAATATGACAAAGCAAATGTATGCAGAATAGCTGCCAATGGTTTATTGGAATAACAGCACAATTGTATTTAAAAACCTAGAGACATCTCTGGAGAAACAAACCTGTGTCAGATGTAAAAAGAAGCAAAATTTTAAAATATTTTTAAGTATTTAATGAAACCTCTCAACTGAAACAGGCTTGCTAAATTATTTATTGAAAAACCTAATTAGTACATGTAGTTCCTAGAGCTTACCCTTTCTGAAGTGACCCATATATCTCTCAGACAACAGCATATCAGAAGAATTCCAAAGATTGCAGAAATTGCTGAGAGGTATTAAAGAAACCATTTCATCTTTCCATGTAATGTCAACTGCATAATTTTCCTCTGATCTACATTATGGGGCAAACAATAAATTTTGTGTATTAAAAGACAAAAAAGAAATCTATTTTATCTTGTTCCATGAATGCTCAGGCTTTTGAAATTCATGAAGGACAAAACACTTTCAAGAAACCAATACTAAGGATCACTGACTTTCTCCTCCTTTTATGTTTTGACATCAAGTAATGTTTTTCTGACTATAATTTGTTGATAGAAGTTTCTCTCTCTCTGAAAGCACAAGTTCAAGCAGACAAATATGATGATGCACAGCTTTTCCTGGTGTTGGACTTGATCTTCTGGAAGGTGCTGTGGTGTGTGCAGTGCCAGTAAGAGTGAGAGTAACCCCATTATTGGTCATGATGCCTGGAACCATTTAAGTATTGCTTGCCAGAGGATTTAAACTCTGCTTAAAGAAGGTGATTTTCTTCATGAAAACTGGACTTGTTGTGTTGCCATTTTCACTCCCTTTCCTTACATCCTGGGGAAAAAAATGTGTTTATATGTGCCTATGTATATGTGTTTGCATGCAATAAGGTGGGGAAGGGAGGGAAAACTATAAGAAGTAAAATTAGTTGGAAGAAAGATACTTGTCAGAAGTGAGTTCTGGGAAAGAATCTGAAAAAGCTAAAAAAGCTGAAGTGCTCAAGCAGAGTTTTTTTCTATATTCCAGTGAATGCATCATTTAAGACATTAATTACCAGTGAGAGAATGAGACAATAGGAAGAGAATAATGGCTGATCATGTTTAAATCACTGAGTCACAGTCAAGCATCATAATCACCAGTAAGTTACTGGTTCAAGAAAATACTGAATTTCCAAGATATCTATAGAGGCAATTATTTACAAGAGATGAGAGATGGTTTTGTTTTGGTGTTTTTTTTTTTTTTTCCTCTTAGAAATTTGCCTATTTTAATGATATAATAGATTCCCTTAGTAGCAATCTGAATTGGATTTTCCCTGCAGTTATAGGAAGTCCATGTACCAGAGCAGATTAAAAAATTGCAAAGAAAGATTCAGCAGCTTAAAAATGTAGTTGCATCTCTCAAAAACTACAAAGCCAAGGGGTTTGTAGTCCAGAATATAGAAATGGACTTTTCAGAGAAAATATATATACTTTTTAAAGCCAGGTTGGAAAAGATTAACAGGATGAAAATGTGCTCTCAGCATGCAATGGGCCATGCTACAGAACACCATTTACTTTTGCTTCCCTGTTAGCTATTGCAGGTGTACTGCTATGCCTGCATTTTCATATCCCATCTTTAACATAATTTATCTGGGTTTATCTCATTATTTTTTTATATTAGTCCCAGGCAATGCATTAACTCCCCTGCTGGTTTAATAATTCCCCCATGCTACAGAAAGACAGTTTTCAATATTTTGTGCAAAGATTAAAACATTCAGTCAAAGTTCTTGCTCATATTTATTGACAGAGAGTATTTCTCTCGCCTGTACAGGGGTGGCAGTTTTTCCTAGAAATACATCTTCCCTTTGGGAAATCTTAACTTCTAGTACAATAAATGCACTGACAGCCACCATAAAGCATGAACAAGACAGATACCAAGTGAGGGAAAACTATAAGAGGCCAGGTATTGTTTTTAATTTATGGAGACAGATTGTGGTTATTAACAGCTTCTAAATCCCAGTAAAAGCTCATTATGCCCAGTTAGTAACAGTGTATCTCATTTTCCATCCTCTCCAGAAATGCAGTAAACCAGATACTAAAGGATCCATTCTTCCATATGCTAGGGAAATGTAAGCAAGAAAGTGAAAGGGCTGATGGTTATTAGCACTAGTGTTGACATTTAAGAATTCAAGAGTTTCTCTGAGGAGCTGAACCTGTGTCAATTGTGAAAGGAAAGAGGGTTGTGAAATAATTTCATTCCTATAATGAAATCGCTGACATGAAATCTCCCAGTTGCTGAATTATTTAGAGGAGGAAAAAGTAGTAAGTAAAATCTGCTTTTGTCATTCCTAAAATAATTGCTTCTGTATTTTCTACTTCCACATTTTTCTCTGGAGGCTTTTTATATCCACAAGTAACAGGTGGACTTTCACTATGTATAGGCTTTTAGAAATCTCTTTTATGAAGTAACTCATACAGAAGGAAATAATGAAGGTAGCCAACAGATTAAACTTGGGATGCAATGCCCAGTAGCAGCAGCCACTTAATCTTTTGGGGCATGTACATTTTATGTGACCTTGAAGGAGTTCTCATATTGAGCAGTGTGGGTGTCTCAGATAAATTCTTTTCTCTTTGAACTCACATGGACCAAGTGGATCTTACTATAGGACTTTAAAAATAAATAAAATAAAGTTCAAGTCCACACTAGAGCAAGCTGAAATGTCAGAGCAGAGTCCATGCTTTTAAATGTGTTTATTTTTTTGAATGCCTTTTTTGTTTAGTCAGGTTTTGTCTAAGTGTAGGTTGTGGGTGTAATTTCTTTGTGGCGATTTGCTTATAGCACAGATAGAAACTGCTGAGGGCTTTTTCTCCAGGATTGGAAACTGACTTCACTGCAGTCACACATATTTAAGTTCAGCTGCTTTACAGAATTTACATAATTTGACCAGAACAATGTCAAAACCCGATTATTGCAAAACCCTTTTTACACTTAACGTAACACTGAGGGCAACAATTGCTTCTGCCTGTATGCCTTTGCAAATAAATATTGATTGTACATTTGCCTTTTGTTTGTGTTCAAGCATCAGTGTTTATTACTCAGTCAATTCTTTGCAATTTTCTTCTACTGTTATGCTAACAAATTTCTTCAGTGAGGTACTGCAGACAAATCTGTTTCAATGTGGTTTTTCATCTCTTGGGCAACATTAAGCCTTTACACCCTCTCACCTCAAACTCTCAACTTTTTCATTTCAAGACCTAATTCCTCATCTGTCTACTGACTGCTAATCTGTCTCCATAAAGGCTTATTGCACATCTAACTCTTTACAGTGTCATTTCTTTTCCCTAGTGGTGAACCACAGAATTTTCAGTGGAACTACAGCAAATAATGACCAATAAACATTTCTGGGAATATAATGAGAATATAGATATTTATATGGGACTGAGTTTTCAGAGAAGATAATGTTAAGTCTTGACA
Source organism: Notiomystis cincta (assembly GCA_013398075.1). Taxonomy (NCBI): domain Eukaryota; kingdom Metazoa; phylum Chordata; class Aves; order Passeriformes; family Notiomystidae; genus Notiomystis; species Notiomystis cincta. Next base: position 105,431 of record VZRX01006186.1, read on the forward strand.
GAACTCTGGCAGTGAGGGAGATTTGGCATGGTATGACTCCAGCTATTTGAAAGAGAATGGTTCACTGTTATGGAAGATTGCAAGACATTGATGGCCAATCAGTTGTCATTTCTGGTAAGTTATATATCATAGCTGTAATAAATATATCAGTAAAAATGATTCATATTCTGTTTCTTATCACATATTCCTTTGATGTGAAGGTAGGAAGACAAAAAACCTTGACCCTGTGTAAGCACTGCTCAGTTATAGCTGAAACATCCCTGTGTTATCAAGCACAAATCCCTCTGTTCTAACACAAATCCAAAATACAGACCCGTACTGTGGAGAAAATTAACTCTACCCCAGCCAAAACCAGCACACAGCTATTCTCTTTAAGCCAAAGAAATAATGGTGTTCAAAGAAGCATTCTGAAGAGGAAGCTGCACTGAGTAAAAGGTTCACTGTGACATATGGGCTGATATGGAAAGTAAGGTGGTCAGAGATTATAAAAAAGGTGGCATTCTCCTCCATTAGCATAGCCTGTAAATAAACTGCAGAAATTCCTGTTTTAATTATGACAAAAAATCTCACCAATGTTTGGTTTAAAGGTTCAGTGATGTTCTGCAATAGATGTTCAGTAAGGGGTTAGGATAAAAAAGGAAATAAATTTCTTTTAGATGGAGATTTGTAAATTCAGGAGATTTTAGAATGAGACTGGATGTGATGACCCTGGTTGTTCTTTTCAGTTCTATTTAGTTATGCAGCTGCTCTTTACCTTCTTACCAAATATTTCTTATTTGTTTTGTGGAATTAAAGACAGTTACTTGACTGCATGTCTTTAATTCTCATGTCTTAAGTGAGGGCCACTTATTACTTCTGAAAAGTCTTTAATACTTTAATGAATCTAAAAAGCTCTTGTGGGACTGAGACAACAAGGAAGCATTTCATTTAATGCTCAGGTGTGTTGAAAATGATAATGTATGAAAAGTTTAAGCTGCTACAGTTTCTCTTTATGTTTTTAACTATTATGCTGTGAACATGAGAGAGATAATTTACAGACTGTTTTGAAACATCAGTGTATGGCCTCACATCACCATTTGGCTTTCTTACAATGTCTGAGTGGAGAAGGTCGTTCAAGTAGACCAGTCACTAATTTGTGATTTACCATCTCTTTTTCATCAGTGCTATACCAGGGCAATACAGCCTAACAGCTCCCTCACGCCCTGCTTTAATCATTACTTGATGCTGCATGAAGTCATAGTAACAACAAGTCCAAATTCAATATCTGTTGGCTTTCTCGTAGCATACTAAGTGGTTGATGATCTTTAGCTGTTAGAAGTTCTTCTTTCCTTTTTTTTCCCCATGAACTAGAAGCTTTTCAGAGTCTTTGTTCTGAGATATTAGTGGTTTGGGACATTGGCATTTCCAGCTTCACATCTGATCTGATGTGACTGACTATAATGTGGATCTGGCTTTGTGACTGAAGCAGTGGCCTAAAATTAATTTTTAATGAGTGAAATGAAATATGCATTTGTAAAATGAGATTCATCTAAAGCTAGAGCAGCTAAGATGAAACATGTCCTAAAACTACCTACATACCTCTTTCATACTGTCAATTACAAGAGGAACCTCCGGCAATGAGGTCAGAGGCAGAAATCTACAGTTTAGGTATCTAAAATGAGGTCAATCTAAACCACACACAACATGAATCTGTGAAGCTTAACATGGAGGTTGCCCTAATACCTGTCAATTCCATCAGAAACTTCTGACATCCCTGGATGTGGCTTCCATCTCTGTGTGCAGTCTCATTTCCAATAGATTTTGGTTTTTTGCTTACCACCAAATGACTTCAGGCCTCAGCTTCTTCAAGGGACAGAATTTTCTTCTGAATCTGTGACTTCTGTGAACACTTTGCATTTTTCCCCTTTCAGATTTTTAAGTGCTTCCTTCTTGAGAGAACAAAGAAAGCTCCTAGAGACTGAGAGCTTACAGCTGACAGACTGGAGGAAAGTAAAGTCTCCCATTTGCTCAACTGTGGATCATGAGAGCTCCCAAGAGATCCCCTTTCCTCACCAGCAAGTTCTGGAGCACCACCCACTTATTTAAAAATGTTCTTCTATTTGAGGCTCAGTCAAAAAGAGGTGATAGAGCCTCTTTGTATCCTTGACTACATTTTGCTTGAGTCATTAGGGAAATCCCTACCAAACTGAACAAAACAATACAGAGTAGAAGTTGTCATGTAATCTTTGGTTAATATTATTGCAGAGCCTGTTCAGTGACAAATGTGAAATGATTTGGATAATGTGTCTAGACAGTAAAATGCATTGCAAATCACAGTCACAGTCATCCCTAGATGACACCCAAGGTGTCACATCAGGCAGGTTCCCCAAAATTATAGCAAGCAAGATGCCAGCTTATTTTCTAGTCTTGAAAGGAGGTCCCTTTGATGCAGTACTGCATTAGTGCAGTGTTACAATGCTGTTTTTTCTCATGATTCCTGCTAAACTCATTATCTTCATAGAAGACCTGTGGACAGAAGGCTTGTTGATTACTTTTGTAATTACTAAATTAGCAGAATTTAAAAGAAACAAACACTGCTGGAACAAATTATAAGTGCCAGAATGTTACAATGTAACATTTGATTGTGTTTTACTTATGAAATGCACCATCATTCTGGACTTGGTTAGTCTATGGTATCAAAGTTGAATTTTTACAACAATTTGTCAGATCTAAACTAAAGAGATGCTTAATTGCTGTCTTCTGGCATACTAAAATCTCTAAAAGTAAACAACATGTCCATAGTTTACTTATCCTTATAACTTAAACTAAACAATAATCAGTCTGTGAGACTCAGATGTTTAAAGTCAGTTTTGTTGTTTTCTTCAGTTTATTTGTTTATACTATAACTCAGCAGTTAATGCAGTTTCAGTCTATGATGGAGAACATTACTGAGTGTTATTCTCTGGTGTTTCATTGCCAGTCCTCTGTATAACACACACCAACTACACTATAGCCTTTCTAGAGGAAATTTAGTTTTACAGTTCTATAAACATTTTTATTCTAATCTTTCTCTTTCAATTATTTTACTTTTCTGATATATCATCTTTTGAATTTACATTTCCAAGTCTTAAGTATCTTTTTGTTGTAGTTATTCTGAGTTTGAAAGGCTCTACTATTTTAATCAAAGTAAAGAAAAATAATGGACATTCCTCTAATTGGAAAAAATATTGTACCATAATTGAATAAACTCTTACAATGTCTTACCAGAACACTGATGCAGGGGTCATTTGTATGACTAATGTTGTGTCTCAAAGATGCTGAGAGATTCATGGGCTGCATTAGATTCCAGGAAGGGTCTGCAGCAGAGATTCCCTGCTTGATTAGGAGAGATGCATCGCTCCATCTGGCAAAAAGAGGCAATGACGTAAGTGGGAATAAAGGGCAAGGACTTCACTCTGTTGAAGAAAATAGATAAAAGGGTAAATGTTTAGATACATCTGCTTTGTTGGTTCAATACAAAAGGGCAGGAGAACTGGAAAGCTTCAAATGACAGCTTCTATCGAACAAAGCAATAGTATAATCTCATTAACAGGAGTGGCATGGCAAGATGCAAAGCTGCCCAGGGGCTTCTGACTGTTCTAGCACTATTTGTTCACCCTTTATTTAACACCACCATTAGAAAGCCTAATGGACTGTTTATATCAGACCATTAGACACATGGCAAGATGTTTAGTAATTGGGGTGTGATATATAGTAATGGGCTATTGTTTGCTTGGTGCTACCTACGATCAGGCCAGTGCTGCAAATTTCTTTACTGCATGTTCCAGATATAAAGGCAGAGGTGATGGGGCTGCTGGAGAGAAATACTGGGGTGAAAATAGGCTTTCCTGAGGCCCTGGAAGCTGAAACATTAGCTGCTTGTTTTATCTGGATTTTTTTACACAGCATGGTGAGTTATTTGATAATATCAGCTTGAGGCTATGCTCAGATCGTGTTTCCTCAGAACACTGTCTGGAAGGCTGTGCCAGACAGTAGTGTCATTAAATATATATTACAAATGCTCCAACAAATTAGGTAACTAATTACAATTCATTTCTATAGGAGAGGCCATTTGATAGTACTATTCTTCTCATGGTAGATTAGGTTTGATGATGCTGTATTATGATACTCTTTCTGAGCCATTAAAACCTATTACTGGCTTTGGAGAAAAAATACTTGAAAGCAGGCCTTTTTGTCATGTTTCAAATACATTTCTGAGGTCAAAAACATTAGCAATGTTAAGTTTTCTCCCATTTCTTCTTGAAAATAAATATTGAATTTGTTGGATTGAAAATAAAGCAATAAAACTCTTGCAGAGGAATTAAAAAATTCCAACCAAACAACCAAGAACACTCTTCCCACTCCACAGCCCTCATTTTTTATCAGGCTAGCCTTTTTGCCTCTCTAGAGTGTGAGTAGTTTGTAGGCTTAACTGGCTGTTTGTATTTGCTGTAGCAACATAATGCAAATAAACAAATGTGAAGGACATCTAGCCCCCAGAGCTGGCCACAATTATAAACTCCCAAATAGCAGTCAATATTAGTTTTCTGGCTTTTGTATTGAAATCAAGGAATGGTATACACATAGCAAAAATATTCCTTTGTAAGGGTCTGAACGTGTTCTGGATGCCCATCTCTGCTGGGGGGGCTGTGGGGCTGTGTCTCTGCAGGAGGAGGTCTGGGGTGGTTTCCTGGGCAGGGTGGAGAAGCAGCTGTACTTTTTTGGGGAAGATCAAGGCAAGCTGCCAGCAGGGCTGTCTGGTGGGAAAGAAGACCAAATCCTGAGGAGCAGCCCCTACTTTTACTTCTTAAATGAGATGATGGCATTTCCTGTCTTTTGGGCCATGAAGAAAAATACTGTAGAATTTTGGAAAAGTAATCTTCAATTTATTTTTAGTATGCCAAAGCAATATCTGTGCAGAACAATTGGCTGTCTTTGGATGCCATGCTTCGGACCTGCAACTTGGAGAACCTGATTCTTCTTTCAGAGCAGTTTAATCTCATTTCCTGCCATGAGATTTCAGCTGGTAGATATACACATCATAAATAATTAAAAGGTCACGTATGCCTAGAAATTCCTGAAGTGCAGCATCTATAGGGATTTTGCCTAGGAATAAAGGGCAGCAAAGCAATGAAAATGGTTCTCTTGAAAGTGAAAAATAGACTTTTTCACTAATCAATGGACAGACAGGAGCAATCAATACCCAATCTTAAGAAGAAAAATCAATAGCACTCAAAACATATGGCTCCTCTTTAGCACAGGTTATCCTACTATAACATTTTCTCATCCCATGGCTTGGAAAATTCCAGTGTATTTGCATGTAAATTCTCTTCCATCAATGGTGTCCAATTCCCTTTCCCAGCTGTATTATTGGGATACTGTGGAAAAATATAAGAAAAAACACACACCTTTGCCTCCGTTTCTACCACAATTTATAAAGAAAAACTGTTCAGGTATTTATGTAGCAATCATGCTCCATAATGATTATTCCATCCCTTCATAATAGCTGCTTATTAATTCCTTTTTACTGAAATATTGATATCAAAATACAAATTTCTTATCAATATTTTTTATAATATTATAACAAAATTAAAATAATTGTTAAATAGCTTGGCAAAAAAATATCACTGATAAAGCAAAGTTAGTGAAGGAACTTACAATGACAAATTACTGATCAATAAAATAGTATGAAAAGCAAGACAGTTTATAAAGATAACAGCTACTGTCCACTGTATATAGGAAAAGAAAAAAATTGAAAATAGAAATCAAATTAACATTATTTTCTCAGGAAATATGTGTAACTGAGAGCTTCAGTAAGAACTTACTCCCATTTGCCACACAGTCCAGTGGCACTGAACAAACAGAAATAACTGCAGGTTTTATGAGCTTTCTTTGCTACAGTTCATCAACACGGTGAAAATTTTATCGTGGATCTAATTAACATGAACTGAAGGTAATAGGATGGCTTAAAAAACAATTGCAATTGTGATATATTTTCCTCTCCATAAAGACATCAGTGTGTGCATTTTTGCCTTATAAATGCTTCACTCCAAAGCATTTATTGTTCTTGACAACTGAAGGGGTGGAGGGTGGACAATTTCTCTCACAGCTCATTACAACCACAATCATGAAAAACAAATTCAGATACTTACCACCAGAGAGTGATAGAATCAGTCCATCCTTAGGTTAATGTAAAATCCAAATCAGTTCACTGAAAGCTGGCTCATAGTGCAATTTGTTTTTATCAGCATGGTTGTCTTCCCTGTGAAACATCTGGTACAGCATATGTTGCATCAAGGTAAGGAACTTCTCAACCTTCTGGATAAACAGTTCTCAGACATATAGTTCTTGTCATGGCAAAGTGGGTCAGTTATTTATAAAATTATACAGTTGTCATAAGAAATATCTGAGAGAGAGTTAGAAATTAATTTCCAATTACTGAAATGAAATAAGAAACTGAAAAGGCTCCTAAGAGTTTTCAAAAGAAGGCATTTATTCATAAAAATTTAATCTGACAAATAGGATAAATTACAGACCTAAAAATTTTCATATACACTTTGCAGCATATTTCTACAGAGCAGAAATACCAAAATAAATGGAGAGGGTAAGACAGTGTGTGAAACTGGTACTAAAATGTGAGAATTTTTGGAAGAATTTGTATTTAATTAATATGAAAAGATTCCTCCAAAATCCAGTGCAAATATCTACTAACCCACCCCTACTGTAAATATTCATGTACCTGTCAATTTCTTCTTATTTTTATTATTTCCATTCCTCTTTTGCCATTTAATCATTCTATATCTCAATCCATGATTCTAAAATGCAGCTTCTTTATTCTTTCTTTCCTCTGCCTCTGTTCTGTCTCATTCTATAAGCTTTTGGTTCTCTAAGAGTCAGGTTCTTGCTACGCGTTCAACATTTGGACTCCTTTTAGCTTTCGGGTATTTTTTTAGTGTGGGATAACTTTAAAGTGGATAGTTATATACTTACCAGTGCAAGGCACCTTACCAGCCTGTGTTACTGCACTGTCTTAGTGACCAAGCATAGAACTATGGAATCACAGAGTGGCTTGGGTTGGAAGGGACCATAAACCAAACTCCCTGCCTTGAGCAGGGACACTTCCACTAGACCAGACTGTCTCCAGAGCCCTATCCAACCTGGTCTTGAACACTTCCAAGGATGGAGAATCCAAAACTTACCCAGACTGCCTGTTCCAGTGCCTCACTACTCTCTGAGTAAAGAATTTGTTCCTAATATTTAACCTAAACTCTACTCTCAGTTTAAAACCATGGCCACTTGATCCTATCACATCCTGCATTTGTCTAGTGCAAGACTGACAATGGATAAAAATCCATCTGTGTTTCATAATTCACTACACAGAAAATTCTGTGCTCTCCCTCTGTAGCAGTTTATCAGTTCCTTCTTGAAACTGAGGGAAACAATTTTTGTTGAGCAGTACTCCAGTTATAACTTGATGAGTTTTTCTGGAGCGTGAGAGGATATTCCTGATCCTTCCTCAGGCTTTGAGTTGCCTCTCCTCTCAGAGAAGCTGGGAGTTTGTGTACCTTCATATGCTGCTGCCAGAAGTCTCAAGCAGCTTTGGAAATGGCTCTGGAGCAAACAGAAGGAGTGAGTTGTAGTTACACAGGACATCACAATAGCAGTGGGATAATGTACACCTGGAGGAATGACTGAAATTAATGGCAGCACCTACTCTGTCCTTAGTTAGAACCCATCCAAAGTCATGTTCCCATGCTGAAGATGCTCTCCTGCCACTCCTTTTGTATCACATCCAAGGATTAGCATGGAGACATAGCTTTTGGTGTCTTCTGTATGCTGCTGCTTTATGTCCTCCTCATTACCTGAATTACACTTCCTTAGCTACAATTCAGTAACTAATGACAGATTTGAGAGTTAGCAGACTGTGACTGCAGTGTTCCCTCGGTGATGGCAATTAGTTGCCAACATTGTCAATGCTTTACCTGCAATCAGGATGTTGCACTTCTGCCATAATTGTACCTCACTATTATCATTCCTGCCTCTGCTCTTCCAAGATATCAGCAATGGACTTTACACACTCAGATTTGATGTACCTGGAAAATGTCCAGATTATACTCTTAAGAGAAGGAAGGTTCCAGAGACACTTGATTATGAATTTTTGCAAATTGGTAAGTAAAAGGAAATTGAAGTCCATGGTAATGAATATTTATAACAATATTAGGCTTTAGTAATGTATTCCCTCCAAAACATACAAACTTATCACTAATGATTAAAAAGTAATCTCTAGTTTCATTAAATGAGGCATATCTCCACCCTTCATTTTTCAAAGAAATGTCTGAAAAGGTGAATCAAGCATGGGAATCAATATGTGGGATGTCACTTGCTTGAGTCCACAGAGACTGAATTAATAGCCCTGGCATTGACAGTGTGACCCAGGCAGCCCAGTACAACATTAATTGCAGGAAATACAAGGAGGACTGTGTGTGTGTTTAGCAATGCAGAGGGCATCAGGCCCTGCTTTCCTGTATATGCAATGCAATTCTCTTGCTAAAGCTTTCTGTTGCCATCCCTACCCATGTGGGATGAAATGCAACAGCTGATAAGGAGAGGAGATGGATGGCTTGCTGCCACATTTATTGAGAAGGCAGTCCCAGGGGGCTGTTCATCTTCACCTGAATGGCAGAGAGGGTTTATGGCCTGGAGTTACAGGAACAAATATATACTTTTGTGTCCAAAACAGAACAGAGGTCGGTATGTGTCTTCATGGCACTAAACAGACAATTCTACTACATCCAGAAGCAGGAGATAGTTGAAAAGGCAAAAGAAAGTTTGCATGACAAACCTTTTGCACCTACTATTGGTCAGGAGAATTGAGGAATGCAAAAAAGTCACTATTTCATGTCAGAGCTTCATAGGAAGAAACTTAAGATGGTGTGGAATAATTGAACAAAACCACATGGATAATTAATATATTCATTTCTATGGTTGCCTAAAGTCCAGATGAGTTTCTGAGCAAGGATCACAAGCTTCAAGCCCAGAATGTGGGCTGGGACTAGAAGCTAAAATATTATCATGGCCATAAATTAGGACACAGATTTTTTTTCTTGCTTAAATTATTATTATTTGTTTTCAATTATGATTTGTTTATATTTACATGAGGGATAAATTATTACTACATCTGTATTTAAAATATATATAAGTATTATGAAAAAATTTCAAATATGTGAGTCATACTGATATTCAAGGTATTTAGGTGAAATGCAGGCAAGTTTAAATTTGTATTGTATAGATCAAGAGTGGTAGCAAATACAGAATTCTGTAAGAAATAAAATTGTACAAAAGAGGCTCTTTTTTGTTTATTCTATGCCTGAAAATCTGAGTCCTATATGCAGTAATTTTATGATTGGAATTGGATGGGGTAAGTGGTAGACTGAAGCTGATGACATTTGCATCCAAGGCAGATGGGCAATGATGTCACAAAAGTAACATCTGCAATAAGTAGAACAGAACAGATTTTATACCAAAAAATGATGATTTATAGCTTTCATGATGCTGAAAACCTTGGACTGGATGGCAGATAAAGGATACATTCAAATTTGACTCCTCAACATGGAATTCTCTAGACTCACACATGGGTGGGTAAAGGGTGACTTTCTGAATCTAACTTGACCTGGAAGCAGACTTTTGGGTGAATAGTCCCATTTCTGTACTCTTCTCTTTTTCTTCAGATAGAGTTGCTCAGGTTTTTTAGCTTCCCAGGGCCTGCTGACTGTGGGGTAGGTGAGAAACAAAATATTTAGAAAGGTTAAAATTTAGTTTCTCAGGTTCACAGATAATATGGTCAGTAAAGGTGTGAATGATTGTTTTGTTTATTCTAGAGAAGGTTCCTCACACAGGCTGAGTGTGCCTGTTTCTGTCATTGACATCCAGCATATAAACTATTCCTTCTTCTGATCCCAAATTTATCTGTGCATATGAATTCTTCACATTCTGTAAAATGTATCAGTTTAAGAATTATACATGAAGTTTTTGTCTGCTATTTGAGCAGTATCCTCTAGTTGGGAACAAAGCCTACTTATCTCCAATTGGATTTCAGCAATAAAAGTGAGTCTAATAAACCATTCTGAAAATGTGGTGGTGTGCAGCTGTGACTAGCACAGCACAGCAGACATGTTTACATAATTATAGGGAGCTTTCCTTCTCTCTTAAGAAGATTTGGAATTTCTAGTTGCTTGTACTCAGAACACTATCAAATCTGCAGCACAGACTGGCTGACTTCATGGGCCAAAACATTAGAGCAGAGCAAGCATAAACCCAAATCTTCTCTGCCAAAGAAATGGAGACAGTATGATGGGGCTGCAACTACTGATTCAGATACAAGAGAAAAGAGAAGAAGCAACACAGCTCACCTGATAAACTGAATGGTATTGACTAATTAATACCAATGCACACATTGTCTGCCACGAGCATGTTAGCTGGGTGTTTGACAATTGCTGAAATTTCATAGACTGGACTGCAGGGGCAATCTGAAAAAAGATCTTAGTGAAAGGATGGGAATTCCAAGGAAATTGATTGATTGATTGATTGATTGATTGATTGATTGATTGATTTTATATGCAATAAGCTATGCTATTACAGCTAATAAAAACAGAAAGTTGAACCAGAGGAATGGAGGGAAGGCATAAAATGCAATGGCCAGAAAAGCTACACAATAAATTCCATGAGTTGAAAGAAGCAAAAAGTTGTACATGAGTTGGTCCAAGCTAAATGAAAAAGTACATTTTTCTGTTCTGTGAAAGAGAATAATTGGCATTTTTATACATTATTTATTTGCATCTGACAGAAGATGCCAACAAGTTAGTTTTAAATGCTTTGCTTAGAGTCAATATATTATTCAGTCTGGGTTTATGTTATGTGCTGGTGGTATTTAAATTTTATTTTAATGTACTCGTAACATCACTGGAGCTCCCAGGATTCACACAAAGAAGAGAAAAATAGGCTTTTCTTTTTCTTCAGTATTTGGTTACCCCCATCTCTGTGCTAAACTAGATCAAAAGAAGGCAGTTGTCTTAACCTCTTTAATGAGATTTATAGTCATTGAAGCATATGGTTTTCTTCTGGATAAGCCTTCTTCCTTACCCAACCATTTCACTTACCAACCTTTAACAGCTTTTCCCAATCTTCTGAAATGAGAGTCTGCTTCACGTTAAAAAAGGGCTGTGCACTTTAATACACAATTCAATTTTCAAATATAGATCTAAAATGCAGTCTAAATTGCATTTTTAAGAAAAATATCACACTTCTATATTAAGGAAGGATCTGTGTTGTATTTTATTGGGGGATTTGAAATGAGTACAGATCATTCCTTTTTAAGTGCAGCATAATATTGCTGAACTGTGACCTTTTAAGTGTTTGCTATTCTACTTTTACCAAGCCATAGGCTCTTTGGATCCCTTAGAAAATTTTGAATTTCCTACTAGGTTTCTTGTTCTTAGTTCCTTTAATGGGAAGAAGGGGAGCAGAGAGAAGGGATAGTATCTTCATTATAAGCCTTTGCTTCATTCTAAAAGTCCCTGTAAATCATTAAGATGATAATACTTATATTACACAGTTTGTGAATAATTGCTCTCCTTGTATAATTTCTTAATACATATGACTAACATTTGCCACAGAAAGTAATGAAAAACTTCCTGCATTGAATAAGTTTATTGGAAGAGAGATGCAGAAGGAAAGATGGCCCCTTTATAAAAGTATCACCAAATTATCAGCAAAAAATCAAAACTGTGCAATTTTTGCAGTTAACCTACATTTCATTTTCAATTGCAGCATGCATGCAACAGGAGGAAGCTCATGTTGAGCAAGGAAGGACACTGGAAAAGCCAGAAGTTGGGGCCATCCCTTAAGACAATTCCAGAGAGCAGCAGAGATAATACTTATTCATGGGGACAGGTGAAATCGGGCACATGGGAAGAGTGACCACAGTGACCCTTTGAAATGTTTCTTCCTGCACGAGATTCAAGAGCCTCATGAATTTAATTCCAGCACATTGACACTGAGGGGGCAAAAAAAGCTGTTTCATAAATGTAGATCCCTTTTTTTTCCCTTATCATCAGAAAGTGTCTGTCTTAGAGAGCATAATTTAATGCGCTTCAGTAGAAAATAAAAAAAACTCCATGAAACAAAACTTTGGAAAACATCTCATTCATCATTTTGAAACGTGACAATAAATTTTAAGCAAGAGTATTCAAGTGGTGCTCTATTTCCTAGTGGTGAAAGTCTTAAATATTAATGGCTATGCTGCACTTTGTGATTGATATTTAACAGCAGAGGACGTGTTCTTGGAGCTGTAAGTTAGTCATCTGAGCTTTTGGTTATTGTGAGTCATATTTTCAATGGCAAGTTACTTCTTTGAGGAATATGAATGCTCTCAGGGTTTTGTTTTTCCACAGGGCTTTCTCAGGTATCCTGATGACATCTATTATAGTTTCATTTTATTCAGGAAGAGGTAAACTGGTATCTTATCAGGGAGTACTTTCAGAGTCTAGATGAAAATCTCATTAAAATCGTTGCTGGTGTTTTTCCTTTCCTCTCCATGCACTGTACTTTTTAAGAGAACAGTTATAATGTCACAAGTCTGATGATTTAATTTGAGATCAGACAGTTAGCTTGTCATCTAAGTGTTGTAAAATTGCCAACCCAACTGGAAAAATATGTTTCTTAATTTGACAGGAAATACTCTTGTAGTAAATCAGCTCTATATTTGGGTTTTGGGGAAGACTGCATAGTAATCTGCCAACTCTTTCAGTTAACTATTTTTTTACCATACTATGAAATTTGGACCTTGATCCAATTTCAGCTACAGATTCACTCAAACTTTCAAGGATGTTGCTTGGCACCCTGCTAAATTTGTGGTGAATGGAAATTAATACTGTGAATGCCCTGTGCATCACAAAACAACAATATTTTTTCCTAGTAGTTTTACTTTCTAACTGATGTGGCAGCTATCTAGCATTCATAAGAGTTGTTGGGTTTGTTGTTTTATTCTTTTTTTCTAGCATAGAAAGTAGTGAAAAATGTGACAAGGGTGACTTCAGGTCTCACTTGGATATTATTTTTTGTTAACTTGCCCACAGAAGTCCAGTAGGGTCTGTTGCAGAGGTCATGTGTTCTTAGCAAAACACAATTAATGGGGCTGGAAAATTGTTTTAAACTGAACATGCATGGACAAAGTTGAATATACAGAACTTTTAAGGAGCGGGAAAAAAATCAACCTTATGTCTATACACTGTCTTCCTGCTTTTACAGGCATCTTATTCTTTCAAAGCAGTGGAAAATATCTTAAGCTTTGCTTCTGTTCATCACTTATTTTTCTGTTTTCTTCTTCTGATACCCTTTCCATTCCTTTTCCTCCCACCTGTGGATCTGTTTCAGAGCTTCTCACTGGTGTAGCCAAAGTGGAGGTCTGCTGCCTCGCAGGCAGGGGTAGAAGGAAGGGGAGGTTTCTCTCTCATCTTCTTCCCCTTCCTCCCCTGTTGAAGGAAGGGGAGGTTTCTCTCTCATCTTCTTCCCCTTCCTCCCCTGCTGAAGGAAGGGGAGGTTTCTGTCCCATCTCTTTCCCTCCCTATGCTTTTCACAGCCACAGAGCTTGTGTTGAGCTGCAGACATCTCCAGCCAGGTCTGCCTCCTCCTTTTTGCAGCTGAGAGAAGTGCCAAGCCTTCCTTGCCAGAGAGCTCCAGTGGAATGGCACAGCTCCCCAGGGATCACTGCTAAGCAGCTTTGCTCCCCTTAGGCAGATGGGATTAGCTCACTTGCTTAGAGCCTGGTGCTAACAGCACTCAAGGTTTGTGGGTCCAGTGCCCATACAGGCATTTTCTTAACAGTGGATTTGATGCTCCTTGTGGGTCCCTTTTAACTCAGAATATGTTGTGAATCCTATTTTCACTTTTCAGTACCTGATTTCAATGTTCTGTCAAAAAGCTCTTTGAAGTATTTTGCTTCTTATGAAAAGTATCTCCTGAATTACTATTTCCTCCCAGAAAAGTTCACTTCCCACACTGCAAATTTCATGGCAAAATTTCTGTATTTACCAAGAGCTTCCATCTGCCCTATTCTCAGGCTTCAAGCATTAAATCCCACCGTGCATCTAGTCTTCACAAGAGCCGGGACTCCACCCCTCCTCTCCTGCATGTATTCTCTGGATGCCTGACTGCCTGCCTTCCCTGTTGCCTAGTATATCCTCCCCAGTTGTTTGGAAATAAGAAGTTTCCAGCAGTGGACCTGCCTCCTCTCAGTGCAGCCTGGGGTGTGCTCTGACCCTGCTCCTCACTTCTTGCATTCCCCAGGGAGGTTTTGGTGTGTTTATCATGCCTTAGCAACACACCCCATCTTCAGTTTGCAGAAATGAGCATTGTGCAAGGGACTGTAAGATGGAATTACTTTGAAAAAGCTCTAATGGGTAATTTGCTAGATGTTATAATGCATTGTGCCCCCAAAGAAAGAGAAAAATCACCCTTTGAAATCTAGTTTTCCTAAAAAAAAGATATTATTAAGGTGAGCTCTGACTGGTTTCCATGGCTACTATCTACTGTACATCAGTATTCACTGTGACCAGCATTTTAAATGGTCCAGGGTGAGTCCTGAGTACAGATTCGCACCTGTGAAATATCGTGTGCCACATTATAGAGGAGGTTTCAGCTCCTGATTGCAACATTACTGTCATAAAATGTTGAATATTAAATCAAAATAATATTTTACTTGAAATGCAATGCAGCTGAACACCAAAATTAGAAGAAACATCCACATTCCCACCTGCCTTTCTTTTCAGAATAGATAAAATACAGTCCTCTAAAGATACAGCTAACTACTATGATCTGTGCTCAGGTGCTGTAGTACAGTTTTCTTACAAAGTTAAAATACATATTTTCTCATGTGTTAATTAAAATGCAAACATTTTGATCATAGTGGTTGAATCAATCTCTAGTGACCTTTTCCCATGAAGTTCTGTGAAGAATAATGTATTCTAAGGACTGCTGACAGTAGTCAGATTACAGATTTTGCCATAACACACCTCTTCCCTTGATGAGACACTGACTTCTTTATTTCTTAGACTCCAAAATTTTAGAAGTCTTAAACTTATTTTTTTTCCCATTGGCTAATGTTTTGAAATTAAAGTGCAGTCCCTGAAGTTTTCTAGTCACCTGCTGAGGGATGCAGTCCAGCATGTTAAATGGACAACAGGCTGCCTTCTCCTCAGCTAAATGCTGTCTGAATAGCTGGTGCACCTAACCAGTCCTGGTACAGTCCTCAGGAGCACTAAGAGGAATTCAAGTTAGCAGTTTTGCACCATTCACAATTGTGCCTCTTTACAATTAGAAAAAGGATATCTTTTCCCCCAGCCTTACTACCTGTCCAGTTTTGAGGATGTCTCTAGTGAATCTCTGGTACCTTACTGCACTCACCCAAGCAGAAAGAAGAGGCTTCTCAATGCTCACTGCTTATTCTAAGTATCTGATCATTATAAATCCACTGGAGCTTCATTACAACAGGACCAAGTGTAATAAATTTACTAATATTCATAGAGATGTCTAAGGCAAGTGCCAGGGAGTTATTTGGTGTTGGTTAAGCATTAATAAGAAAATGATTTAGAAGAAATGCTGAACAGTAATGAACTATATTAGGCAAATCAGATGTTAATGTTAACAGCATGCTTTTTTAATATTAATATCTGCAATAAACTGCCTCATTTATTTTTCAACCATGAAGATATTTCCCATCATGAAAACATCACATTTACATTGCTTTGACCTTTCTATGTCAATTATTTTCCCCTTTTTTTCTCTTTTTAAGTTGTATGTAATGCTTCCAGTTTGTCAGAAAATGGAGGTCAATGTCATCTTAAATGGCTTGCAAAAGCTTTTACCAGTGATCTTGTGGACACATAGGGCATTCTTAGAAGATGCTAATCTTCAGCCTTTGATATCCCAATACTATTAAGCTCCCTGAGCACTTAGTCATGAGTTGAATAAAGAAATGCATTTAAATAGTTCTCTCTTTTCTATTCTATACTAAATTCCTCGCTCCTGAAGTTTATTAGTGATACGCAACACACAACTCATTCCACACACAAAAGAACAAGCAAGAATATGTTGAACCTATCCAGTGAGCAAATTATAAAATAAGTAATTATGTTAATAACATCCAAGAGAAGGAGCTCCAAATACTTAAAACCAGATGCCTCTGAAAATGAGTAAAAAGGTTAAAAGAAGAGTAGAGATTTAAAGCATTACTCCTGAGGGCCCCAAGCAGAGGACAGGTGTTGTGTGTCCTGTTCCTTCTACCCTCACACTACTTGACTTGAATTTCTACCCAGCAAGAAGCTTCAGGGGCTGTATTATTTCTGTTTCTCACTAATACATTGCAGAATTTGGGAGGGAATAGGGAGCAAATAAGCATTAGTTACCTGTTTAAAGGAAACCTCGTATGAGAGGTTGTATTGCTTGTCACCACCTTCTCCCATTACATGCATGTGGAAAAAGTCTTCGCAAATAAGAAACCCCATCTTCCTGAGAAAAATTTAACATAGCTAAACTCTTGGAGAGGAAATAAGATGAAGCTTTGTTAAAAAATCACAGGGATCACTTGAGGGCTACAAGCTGTCAAATGTAACAAGTATGAGTGAACGCGTTTGCCCGGAGCCTGTGAACCCTTGGTGGAAGCTTTAGGTCTTATTTACCACACAGTTCCAGGCAGTTGCTATTCATCCAGGCCAGCGTTTTTGACAGGCAGCCAGAGAAGTTCACGCTTCCTCTCTGAGAGGCTTGGGAGCTGAATGCTGAGCAGGGAGCATCATCACACCAAGTGCATTTGACACCAGCATCCCCAGTGAAACTGTGCAGGTTGGAGTGAGAACAAAGCAGTAGGCAGGGATGTGGAGAGAGCTTAGCTAATGGCTTTGATCAAGAGACAATCTATTCACTTGCAGGGAACAGCAACAAAGTCTGACACAGTAGTGGAGGTGAAACTGCCTTTATTTTAATAAATACACAATTTCAGTGCATGACTGGAAGGGCAGCAGGTAACTGTGACTGAAGATTTTGTAGGAGCCAGAGCTATGTGTGACCTAGACTCCTTTGCTATAATGGATTTATCTACCACCTGTGTGTCCTGTCAAACCTGCTGGTGTGAAAATATCCACAGACATTACTGTTACTATTTCCTTAATTGATTTTGTGTGGAAACAGGGGTCACAGCTACTAAAATTGATCTTACTTAGTGTTACATGTGTATCATATATGCACTGGTGCCTAGATTACACATCAGAGACAAGTCTGCCATTTCTTGCTCCACTGTCTTAGAGAAAAATCTAGCACACTCCAAAGTTACACTTTATGATGGATTTTTATATTTCTACAAGTAAATCATACTACTTAGATACATGTCAGACAACAGGCAGATCCTGCTATGAAAATAAATATTAAAAAATTATAAAGAACTTACAACCACTTTGGAAAATGAATCACTTTCCTCGCCTATACACACTCCAAATAAAAGAAAGAAAAGTAAAATGGAAAAAAACTCAGCAACAAAAAAGACGTGCTACTGGAAGTCTTTAAAACTTGTACATGTTTCTCAGATACTTCTAACAATCTTTTCTATAACATTTGTCTAAATAAGTCACTAGAGAAATTAAAACAAAAACAACAGTGTGTAAACACCTTTTAGCTGCCAGATGGGATTAATGGGAATTCATTTTATTAATGGGATAATAAGTAATGTACATACATGGTTGTGTATGATACACACACATGTATACACATGGATCTGTTATAACCACTATGCATAAGTCAGCAGGTTTCAGGGGAAGTAGAATTTTTCATCTGTCTATTACTAATTATATGAGATAGCCCATAGAGAGCTGAAGACATTGCAGCTAATAGCAGGGTTGAGTTTGCCAGACTTCAGTTTAGGATCCAAAGTATTGCACTGCTGCCCTTTTCCCTGAATGTTTTCTGAGCACTGATTCAAGTAGGACATTTGACCAACACGTTTCAAGAAGAAACAGATAAAAAACTGTTAATGCAAGGCTAAGCAGAGGCAATCACTATTTTAGTAGTGTTATCAAGACAGAATGTAAGACTGTTAATGCATCCAACTAGGTTTTATTGCATCTGATGACAATAATTTACTTTCAATAGACTTAATGGCCTGAAGTATTATGCTATTATCATGTCAATGCTGTATTAGGAAAGAGAGCCAGTTTGAGTGCTAGCAGTGCCTTAGTTAGAAGACCATTATGCTATATGCTGTAGAAAATTATATAACATTGTTACTTATAAGGGCATAAGAAAAAAGAGCTTTGGTGCTGTCTTAACAGCCATTTCCTAATTCATGGTCTGTTACATACTAACACTGAATATTAGAGTGAGTGGGAGAAGATTGGCTTTGAAATGAGAAAGAATGAGAATTTATTTTAGATTAAGAAGAAAAACTGTAGCAAGACTGAAGGCAGGTCCTCTAGAACTTGCTGACATCTTTTATAAAGCACAAGTTTGAATACTCTTATTTTTTAAACAAAATTGACTTTTTTTATTTATTAACTTTGTATTTCAATCAGGGGACTCTGGTTAACCATAGGATACGCAGCATGATTTAGGTTTGAGGTACAGATTTGTGTTTGTGAGCCAGTTCCTACCGTGCACACCCACATGATGTCAACATCAAAGAACTTTTGCATGTACAGAAACACTGTGAGATGCTGGTTGCCTTGCAGGGAACCACTGCTTTGGTTAGTAGTTAGGCTTTCACAAGCCTGACTTTCTGCAACAGTGTCTGGGGATTTCAGTGGGGGATGTTGCTGGTACAGCCTTCCAAACAAAAAGGACTGGATGCAGGGCTGGGTGTGGTCTTCCCAACACTTAGGAGAACAATAAACCAGTAGAAAGCAGCATTTCCTATAATGAGACTAGAGTATGTGCCCCATAGGGTGACACTGACAGGGAGGGAGCTACTGTCCACACAGCTCTTCTGACAAATTTGGTCCTGCTCACATAAGTACCTTGTCCTTATGCTACACCTTCTTCCTTCAGGTCACTGTGGTATCTGTTATGCAGCTCCATATCAGGCATCTGGTGTCTGATTACAGCAATTATTTCAATTTCTCAGGCTACTGCTAGACATTGAGTATTTATAGGAAGGATGCCAAGAGCTTAATCATCTCACATATGTTTTAAATTATCGATTTTTTTATAGATGTAAAATCAACAGGAGTTTATTTAGGTATGCTGGTTTTGTTCACTTCTAATGATGACTTTTAAAATTCAGATAGAGAATATTTTATATTTAATCTGGAAAGCTGTCATCTCTTCAGCCTCTTCCCGCTATTGTCAGAGAGGAGGTTTGGAAAGCTCTCATACCATCTGATAACACTTCCAGTCTGTGAGGCTTCATGGCATCACCTTTCTATAAATACATATTCCCCAGGAATCTGTTGGGACTGGACTCAGGTGCTCCATCTCCTCCAATTATATCGTTTGACACAGCCTGTTTGCTCTCTGCCTGCAGCAGCTGAGGTGTCTGTGGGCCCACCTTCCCCTGAGACAGCGGATGGGCTGAGGGTGCTGCCTCCAGGAGGAGGCACAGCTACAAGTGCTCTGTGCAGGCCCTTGCCAGTGTGCTGGGGGCTGCAGCACCACCTGAGCAGACTCTTTGTAGACCCTTCCTGAAGAGCTGGGTGCTCAGAACCTCCCATTGTGTATGCACAGAGAGGAACATCTGAATTAGCCAGCTCAAGATTAATAACCTGCTCTCCTCATTCCTCTTGGTAAGGGGAGTGGGCATTTCCCACAATGTCCCACTCTCTCATTTTTATACACATGCTTTATACATTTTAGCCTATCTAAAAATATTCAGAATATCCTGATCTACCTTTCAATCTGATTTTGATGACTTTCAGTTAAGCCTGTAGCATGATGCATTTTAAGTGTAAATTATATTGAAATAATAAGAGAATTAAAATGAAGGAGGAAAAATAGACTTCAATTATTTTTGTGGACATCTTAAATCTCCTCCTATTGCATTTAGTTCAGAGAAAATAAGCTCTCTGCCTCCAACGTCAAGTAATTTGCCATACTAGAGTGATGGAAATATTCCCAAAGGAAGCTGCTGCTCTGGAAAAAGAAAACAGCATTAGACATTTAAAGCTTCAATGGTTAAAACGTTTACTTCATAAATATTAAAGCCTAGCTGAAGCTTCTAACTCTTCTCTCCTGCAAAGGCTGGTGCTCAATCACAGTGGAGCAGAGAGGGTGTGGGTGAGGATGCTGGAAAGGATCGATACAGTTCCCTAGCAACAGGGCTACGTGTCTGGGGTTCCTGCATCCACAGGGACCCTCCTGACCCACTAAATCAAGGCAGCAGTTTTGCCTCTGCTGCCGTTGTGCTTTCTTGGAACAAACATTTGCACTGCTCTTATTTCTCAGATCAACCCAGAGATGAGAGGAACAAGCAGCAGTGGGGTGGGAGGGAGCTAATTATATTGCCTCTTTAGAAAGGAGACTGTGTTGTCTGTCAGGATAATCCTTTAAAGAAAGGTATCTTTATGAAGGGAAAGGCACCTCAAATGCACTGATATAATTATTGCTTTCTAATGTCAAGTAATGGACCTGATGTTTTATTAGAGAGCAATCTCAGTCTGCAGCCACAGCTTCTGAGCAGAGATGATATAAACTGTGTTCACAGGGCTGCATAATTGGTATGGAAAATGCAGGCAGTGAAAAGCATACATGGCTTCTTTGTTTTGCCATTCTTTTGACACTGTTGAACTTTGTAAGTTAATTGTGGGTGGTAGCTTGAAAATAATTCAGTTTCCCATTACAAAAAAGCATTTTTAAGATTCTTCCATTCTATATGAGAAAGCATCGACTCTGTATGTGCTTTTTTTCATCCCTGTGCCACTCAGGGTCAATATGGAGTCCAAACAAATCTGTTTTGGTTTCAAATTTACTTGGCTAACCAAAAAATACAAAAAGACAAGCAGACAGATAAAAGTCAATTAAGATTAAATCCAAAGGTTTACTGAGGCAATTTTTTTCACCTGCCAGTTGCAGAACAAAATAGAAAACATTTTGTATCAGGATAAGAAGCATATTTTACTAATGTTACAGGAGTATGTGTTATGTATTATCTTGATGCCTCTGACAAATTTAATGTGATTTATTGCCAAATTTTATTTTCATTTTTCTTTAAATGTAGTATCATGAGCATTTGTCCTGCATATTTTCCCTCTCTCTTGTTTTCTTTCTTCTCTTTAAAGAAACCCCCAACTCTCTCAGCACTGTCTGTCTGACCCCTGCATGACATGGCTGGGCCCACCAGGGACAGGTACTGGATCCCCAAAAGAGCCAGTTTCAGCAGAAAGGCTTCTTGCCACTGAATTTAGAAATGGAATTTAGCAATACCATGGGCTGTTTGTAAACTGAGATTCATTCTTGTCCTGATTGTAGATTTTTCTTCATTGCAAAATACACTTGGAGAAGACACTGAAATCATTGGCTGATTCCCCTGAGTTGTTATGAAGATCATCTTAAGCCAACTGGTTTCAGTTGCCTTCACAGCATAGTTGTAATTAAAAACATTCATACAGCTTAAAAGGTTTTTAAGAATCTGGAGGAAAATAAACCATCTGCTCTAGATATACCAAGAATTGACTATTGCCTACCTCAGAGGAGATAGCTAATAATTACATAGGTCTCTAGCTTCTCCTGTAATGAAATAATTTTAATGCAGTATATTAAAAGCAAAAAGACTGAAGGCTGTAGAAGCATTGTTGATGCTTTTTTCTCAATTATCCCTATGCTAATTGACTTGTACAAGTGTAATTCAGAGTCAAATTGAGTACTCAGTCACAAAGGATGAAAAATCTTTCATCTTCTGAAGCCTATGACCACAGGCCATTAATTTCAGAAGGAACTCTTGGGCCAGCACCCCTGTCAAGGGAGTAAATGAGGGCAAGCAGCAGTTGAAATAAAGATGAAGATTCAATGAATCCTATATTTAATTTAAAAAATATTAATATTATAATAGGCTGGACTAGTTGTACTGTCTCATCTTTAATTTTTTTAAACTAGTAGTCAATATCCAAACTCCATCCCACTAGTTTAGGGTGCATACACTTCACATTTATCACCTCACTGTGTTAGAAGCCAGCTCTCCTGTTCTGAGAGAGATGAAGGCCAGAGCAGTATCTCTCAATAAACTTCCCGTTTCTGTGATGCACTGCACCACATGGCAGGGTTACATTATTGTGGGTCCCTGGATGAGCATCATTCCACAGCAATTCCTCTCTGTCATCTGAGGAACAGGGTGCTACATTTTGGATCTTGCCTACAGGAAGATTTTTGACACAGGTCATACCAGCTGACTCCTGCTGATATAAAGAAGTCCCATGAAGCTCTGGCCTGTCTCTATCCTGTGCAGGAAATGACTCTACCATGAGCCCTAAAAATATCCTAAAGGTTGCTAGGTTTTTCCTTGGCCTGAGGAAAATTTTGGCTTTGATCAACTCTACACTTCAGCAAAGGGGCCTGCCAGAAGCAATGGATTTTATTAGAGCTCACCAGTTGTTCACCAATACAATCCCCCCCAAAGAAGATCTTCCAGCTAATATAGACAAAAGCAGGCTTGGCACTGTGGTGAGGGGAAAATAGCTGTCCCTCTACCTTCTATCAGACTGATGAAACTTTTTTTCCAAAAGGAAAGAAAAACAACACTTTCCTCCTCTTCAGTCCTGTCCCAGGGCACCTGTACCTGATTCGGTGTGGGCTCCCTACCAAAGTCTGTGCTCAAAACACAGGCAGCATCTAAATGCAAAGGAAGGCCATTTTTATAAAACTTTATCTGAAAAAAATAAATACCCTGGGATAGGGAAAGTCACTTTTTTGACAAGCAAGCGTCTTGACTGATCCACTGTGAAAGATGGAAAAACCTCCCATGCCTCCAAAAATATACAAGAGTAATTGAACAATTTGGGCTCACTGAGGTGTGGAGGGCACAGCTAAGAAGTGCTGGCACAATTCTTCAGGGCTTGACAGCTCCTTGGGAAGAGTCTACTTTTTAGTAAGCTGCTCATTAATCAGGATTCTCTGTAACACTTGGGATAGCCCCAGGACCTTAATCAATTGTCTTTTCTCAGCAGAAAACTAGACAGTCAAGCAAAATGTGATGTTGGTGCTCATAACAGGCCAGCCCCTGGCACTGGGTTGTGTTTTGTGGAGTGTGAGACTCTTCCTGGCTGCTATATGCAGTCAAACTACAGATTTGTTTAAGGCTAGCAAACAGTCAGTAGTGAATACAACATCATGGACATTCAGACAAAATAATATACCAAAAAAGCCCCATAAAAGTAATTCAGTTCCAAAGAATCATGGGAAGAGGGAGACGAGGCACCTTCCAAAGGCAGCTAGCTCCCATCCACGCCCTGTGGCTGCTGGTGGGACATGGCAGTGGGTTCCTCTGTCAGCCAGCACCTCCTGGGTGTCCCCTGGGAGCAGGTGACCCCAGTGCTGCACATCAGCAGCAGCCCCAGCTCTCTCTGCCAGCTGAGCACCCCTGGGTAATGACCAGATGTTCACCCTTCCTTTAGGCTGCTCCTCTGATAAGAACTGAAAGTTTATGAGAGCATATGGAATCAAAAAATGGAGCAGGGCTCAGTAACTCCTCAATAGGAGTTCTTGTGGTGTTTCTATTTTATTTAATGTCTTCTCATACAAAAACTCTCCCTCCTGAAAATACTAATTCTGAAGGTACTAATCCTCCAAATCCTTGGGGGACCTTCTTTACAGAGGGGGCTGTAAAGTCTTTGAAATATATATAAATACAATGTAAATAAAAATCCAAGTGCTTCCAAAACCTTCGACATATCCATGAGTAGTGGAGCAGTGCTGGCTGTAATTTGCTAGGTCTCAAAAAATTTTAAAGATCTTGTAGTCCTACTTTTCTGACTTCCTTTTTTCCCCCACCTTGGTGGCTGTTTGAGAGAAATACAGGCTATTCTTTCAATTTAAAAGTAAATTTCTTTGTCTCTGTGGTATTAATTCAATACCACGCTCCCTAAAAACCTAGTTCATTGTCTAGCAATGATGGTTAGAAGAATGGAAATGTAAAATATTTGCTGTGATTCAAAAGATATTTGGGATTGTTTGTTAAGTAGCACAGCCATCAGCCATGTGATGTGTTAGTAAGTTACATCAGGGTGAAATGTGTTCAGAGATGATGAGAGTGAGTTAACTCTGGAACATGAGCTGTGCTTCATCAAGGTATTCATTGGCTTTTGCTGATTTGTCACCAAAGGGTTTATAAGACCCTCTAAAGTCACTATTTCCATACATGTTGTACATGTAGAATTCAGAGAATTCCAAAGGTATTGCAGATCAGCTCAGAGGAATAAGGGGTATCAAACACAGTATTGAATGCATATGGCCAAAGAAATAAATTAAAATTTGGGGGCTGTGAAAGAGACTGTTGGAAAAAAGATGCTTCACAGGTTTTTCAAAGAGGACACCTTGATTGGATTTGATGATCCTGATGGGTCCTTTCCAATTCAGGATATTCCATGGCTCTACTGCCTTTAGGAGCAGTTGGGAATTTGTTTTACAAGTCCAACATTTTTTGCTATGCACAGAGTAGCAAACTGCTGGTAATGGTTCGCTTCAGAAGGGTGCTTTTTAGTAATAATCATCATCATCATCATAATTAAAGTTATTATTATTAATGATAATAATAGTACTTTACTTTCTAAGTTTCTCTTGGACTAAGTGTATACACTCTACACCACATTGTGATGGTCAGAAATGCATCAGCAAGAGTGGCAAAGATTAAGCAGGCACTGTAAGATTTCAGTTTTGTCTGAGAACCCTCAGTTTCTTTCTCTCTATGTCCCAATAGTGCTGTTCCAAGCCTCTCAGTCAGATTCATTCAGCTTCTTGCATACATTTATTTATTATTATCATATGTTTTATGTATGCAGAGTTGTAAAACAGCAATTCTTTTCAGAGGTACTGCATAGAACAATGTCAAAACCTATAAAATGTTAATAATCAATATGGTTGTAAGAGGCTTCTAGTGCAAACCTCCACACGTGACCTGAATTTACAATTATGATCTCAAAAAAGGGATTAATAGCCTGCTGATTTGCTATAATTCTACTATCCTCTACAAGAAGCAGTGCTGATAAGACAGAAAGTGTTAAAGGACATTGCTTATTTCATATGTAATCCAGTATTACTTTTTAAGAAGTATTTGACATTTCAAAGAAAGAAGTGTAAATGAAAATACAGATTGAGGCCAGTACTTTTCATGGTCAGGTTAAAAACAATCTTCCCCTTTCACTGTCTGTAAGAATTATTTCACACCTTTGCTCTGGAAGTGATAATTCAGATCTTTTGGCATTAGTCACTACTCAATAAATTAGGTGGTTGGAATAATGTTGGAGTCTTATGACTGTGGTCTTTAAAAAAGTAAAGGGAAAAAAATGTCTTTTGATTCTCTTTTTCTTATAGTCTGGGTACAGTTAATGTTACTGTTGTTTCCTATGACTGTTAACTTCTAGAGGCATTAACTGAGGTGAGGTAATTTTAAATAGTGGACTTTTTTTTCTAACAGACTCATCCCAGCATTCTTAAAACCCTTATATATAAAAGATCTTATACAGCCTAGTTACTCTTTGCCTCAGTACTCCTTGCTGCAGGGTTACATCACAGGCTAAAAAATACAAAGGAGAGGGTTATTATTTTAATTATTATTGTCTTGATTTTGCAGAGTGCTTCCTGGGTTTGCCCAAACCTCAAGGAAGTTTGTGGCAGAACCAAACCTATGGATTAAGCAGAGTAATTTTGATAACTTTCTTTATTTTTATTAAACTTCCTGTTTTTGACTGAAAATTAAGTTGCCAAAAAAAAAAAAAAAAAAAAAAAGAAAAAGAGGGGGCAGATACACAAATGTGTAAAGTAACCTTAGCAAAGTTTTTTACTGGTGATGACAATGTGTAGATTTGTTTTCATATGTGATTTGCAGTGATGGAAGTCAACCACATGGACTTCTGCAACAATTTAAACCACAAAGTGGGAAAAAAAGGGTGAGTCAGCATGTATAGCACTGAACCTTGACCTTGTGTCTATTTTTAAGTGACCTAAATCACAGTGAGTATTGATTTCTTTCTCATGGAATAGTTCAGTGAGGCTTTAGCAAAGTTCTCACTGAGATTTTTTTCAGTGGGATAAACAAACACACATTTCATGCTTTGGTATATCATCAAATGCAAAGTCTCTAGGAACTCAGAGAGGAAAGTTCAGAATTTTACACCACTGTCAGTCCAAAAGGACATCTGCTCCTGAGCAGTTGATATTAAAAATAGATATTAAATGATACTAAAAACAGAGCGGAAAAAACCCAGTAGAGATGTGTTTTTCCTATTGACTTTGCAATTTCAACTATTTATATTCCATGTCTTTCCCTTGTACAGGATACAATAAAAAGATGTAAGCTTAAAAGTGTATTTCCATCCCTACTAAAGGTGTTAATCAAAAGGGGGACATCGTCAGTTAATTTCACGAAATATCTTTATTTGAAAGCTATTATTATTCTAAATTGCAAAAAAATGCTATTTAGCACTACTTGTATACTCATCACTTTTTTCTTCCTCATGATGAGGCTCACAGCTATTTCCATCCTGGTTTTTCAGAGGAATGACTGCAGCAATAGGGATAACCAGATAGTTTAATGCCTTATTTTAAAAATGCTGCTAGGATTAATTGCCATCAGTGCAATGCCATCTGTCATTGTCCCACAACAACATGTAAGCATCCAATTAGCAAATTCAGGGTGCAGGTTAATTAATCAAACACAACATTTCAAATTTAAGACTCCTTATTTCTCTATTCACATCAATAACCTCGTGGTTCATTTAATGTGGTCTCGTCTCAGCCCTCTTTTTTCTTCTCTTTGTATTACCTCACCTTCAGCTTGCATCTTAAAATTGCAATTAGGAAACAGTATTTTTTCACATTTTTATGCAGTTTTCCTAATTTAGAAATATGGTAAGTAGTCTTTACTCAAAGTACAACCTAACTGAAAAGATTAATTATGTTTCTGACCTTCAGATTTGAAAAATCAAAATGTATTTGGCTATAGCTGCCTATGCTTTATTCATTTATGGGTTAAAATGCCAACAAATTTCATTAAGCACAGCGACAACTTTCATTCATTATCTTTATTACTCTAAAGAAAGAGTCTGGTAGGTTCTCTTGCCTATGTACATTTGTGATTCTGATTCAGTGAAAGAAAATGTCATTGTGTTGGAAAAGAATATTGAGGAAATTGGTTTCTGAGCTTGGATTATTTTGTAGTAGGAGAGAGTTTTTTTCATAAAATTTGATCAGTAACTTCACTGATAAATGAGTTTTACTCCTATAACACTGCCTGCCATTATATGATAGAATATTTCCAAAGCACATATTATTCCTAGTGGTGATAGCAGAAAGGCTAAACTTGCTTGACTGTTTGATCCTGTAGGAATACTTTTGTAGCTTCTCTTTTTGTTTAAATGGTCAGCATTAGATACTAATTCTATCTCATCATTTTATTCTGCTGCTGCCAAAATGATCACAGTGGAAAATAATTCTTTCTGAAAATGCTTTATAAGAATAGAAATGCCATTTCACTGTCTAAAATGTTTGTCTTGAGTGGACTGGTCCTGGATTATTCTGAGATAATAAATGGTAATCACAGTACAGAGGAAGATGTCTGGCCCCCAAAGAAGGAATGTATATTTTTGGACATTACAGGGACAGCCTTATATTTTTCTTATTGTTTACCTTGAATACTGCCTTGTTTTCTCATCATTTGTTTAAAGATAATTCCAGAAACACATTTTAAAAAATAGAGAACTGAAAATAGAGTGATTAAAATAACCTTTTGATATTTGCAGTCATCATTCATTACTAATTGTCTATAATTCCTAAAAGTTATGCAGTTGTATTTCCACCCAGTATGGAATAGGGGTTCCTTGGATTGCATCCTGGAATTAGGGCAGTTGAGAAAAAGTCTTTCTGCAGCTCCTTTGACCTCTTCTTAATCTGTGCTAATTGCTGGGTCAGAATTCTGGGGGAAAAAAATAATAATAAAACCTGTATTTAAAATGATGCTGAAATGGTTTCATACAATGCTCTGAGATCAGTGACTATAACCCCTAAATCTCATTTCCACCCTCTTTCACATATGCATGTTCTTTGATCCTTTCAGTGACACAGTGTGAGTGGCAATAAAATTACAGGCTATTTCATGCAGCAGCGTGCTCAAGATACCAGACCAGAGTGATGAATGTCTGTGGGGAGAACTGACTTAAATTGTGGTCAATACTATGGATCAGATTGGTAAAAAAAAAAGGGTCTTTAAGAAATACAATTTGTTATTAAGCAGGACTTAATTGCACTTCTGCTTCTTTCCTGATGTCTCAGAAAGTGTAATATTTTCTATATCTTGCCATGCCACCCAGCTTCTGCCTAAAATGATCCCTAAGTTTCAGCCCTTGACCCTCAGCTGTGTTACACAGACCCCATCTTCAAAAATATGATACCATAATATGATATGATTCAAAATTATGCTATCATGATATCACATCTTCAATGATTCTTTAAATTTTGAATGTAAATTCCTTATTCTTCCTGTTTTATTGAAAGACTTCTTCCAGCGAGTGCACATGAAAAGTAGGAGTGTCAGGAGGATGGCAGGATCAGGCCTCGAAAATGCTCTGCTATTTACCAACATAGGAAAT
The DNA here is from genome assembly GCA_013398075.1 of Notiomystis cincta. Lineage (NCBI taxonomy): Eukaryota > Metazoa > Chordata > Aves > Passeriformes > Notiomystidae > Notiomystis > Notiomystis cincta. The sequence goes on from VZRX01006186.1 coordinate 134,275, forward strand.
AAGGAATACACTCTGTACTTGCAAACACAGAAACACAAAAGAGTTTGTACAGTTTTGCCTCTTCAGCATTTTCTCACAAGTTTTAAAATAGCTGTAAGCTGTTGGTGCATGCTAATGTAGGCTGGTATTCACATTTTCATCACTGATCTCTCCCCTCTGCCCTCTTCACCATTAAGAAGGATCTGTGTATGGGCTTTCTCAGATTTTCTATTCATTCATCACTGCAAAAATACAGTTCTGCAGATGTCTGATACTCCTCATAGAAATTTTGAAGGTCTTCTTTTAAATGGGAAAGGAAATTTGCCAAAAAAGATAAGCTTTCCAAGCAATGCAAAGACCTTGATACACAAAGTAATGTGGTCATTGAGAAGGACATGCAGGTGGGGCTCTGATCCAAAAATCACTCTTTTGGTTGCTGTCTGATCCTATAGGACCTGTCTTGCTGAGAGCTGTGAAGAAGTGCTTGTGCTTGTAAAGATCTTTTCCTCATTGACAAAGCACGTGGTCCATCAATGTTTTCATGTCAAATCACCATGGCTCCACACAACCCCTGGAGCCCCCATAACCCACACAAGACACCAGCAGGGAGGACTCTGAGGCAAGAACACATGTTCCATTTTCCCAGGGGCTGTGAGGGATGTGGAATGGGTGCCATCTCCAGACACCCTTTACAAGCTGTCATCCCACCCAGTGCCTCTTGGAAACTCGGTCTGATGTACCTTAACCAGGGGAGTTTAGACAATGGCTTTTAGGTGAGGTCCACTCTGGGTGCCCCACCCAGCCCCTGTGGGATTTTCAGCTGTGAAGATCAGGCATCACAGGAAATATGAGGGGAAGACAGTTGAGTGGCAGCATCAATAACCCAGGGGAGTTCTGGCTCCACATTCCTCTTTGTGCTTGAAAAGGTCACGTCACTCTGATCTGAAGGGGCAGAGGGCAAGCAAAGCAAACACAAGACCTCACAGTGCTTGCTCTCCTGGAAGGACTAACAGCTCACACAGTCCCCTTCAACAACCAATACTGTTCACATTATTCAGCAGCTCAAAAATGGGAGCTGTACACAGGCAGGCACAGACCTCCCTTGGCCAGTCCAGCATGGGCCAGGTGCTCCTCCTCCTCCTCTGGGACAGCAGGGCACTCTGCCATGCCTGCCTGAGGAGGTACTCCTGCACTGCACTACACAGGACTCTGCTAAACTCAATCACAAAATAGAGGCTTAAACCCAGCAGTGCTGCATGTCTGGGAATTAAAAGTATGTGCAAAGACTGTTAAAAATTAAATAAAGATCCATAGTCTTGTCTGTAGACAAAGATCCATGTCAGAGGATCCATGAAATAAAGATCCATGCAAAGGGATCCCCTTCCCATATAATATTTTGTAATATTCTTAATATTTTTAATTTCCTTATAGACCAAGACTGATCCTACTTTGCTTCTGAAAGCTGATAAAACATTGTAAGGCAACATATTTGGGTGTGGAGTTGAATTTTATTTGGCAGACATGAGAGAGAAGCATAAAAAGTGGTATCTGTTTTCCTCAGAGAAACCATGTAACTCCTCTGCCAAAATAAAATCAAAAGTTTTGGCAACATATGGTTATTTTCACTCTATATTCATATAATACTGCATGTAAACATAAATGTTTCATAGGGAAATCAGACACAGAGATTCTGGTGATTCTTCTGCCATTTACTAATGGTGAAAACCAGAACATATCCAGCAAACCTAATGACAGTAGAAGAGATGACCCCCTCTCCCCATAAATTTAGTGAAAAGGCTTATGAGGAAGTAGATAACATTAAAGCATAGCTGTAGTAGCTGGTCATAACTTTCTTCTCTGTGACATGGCACTATGCTTCACTGACCATGTAGAGGTCAACAGAGGATTGTTTGATAGTAAATCATAACGTTTATGAAAAATTTGCATATATATCTGCTATTGTGTATCTATGTAGAAGAAATAAAACACTAAATTGTTGGCTATCACTAGCAGAAAACCAGGTTAATCTTTGACATGTGAATGATTAAATAACAGAATTTTAATATTTCTTATTTAACTGTTTTTTGACACATCAATTTTTACATGAGGTTCAGAAAAGCACAGTGTTCAGTGTTTGTCAACAACTTGCATGACTCAGTTTTTATGTCAGTTTTGTAATCTCTGCACTGAAATAAGAGTGGAGTTTATACATATATATGTATCTGTTGCAGTCAACACAAGGGTAAATAATGTTTGTTAAAGCTGATTTCTCCTGCTCTGCTGATGGGCAGTAGTCTGCTGATTGATTTTCCTGACTGCTTGAAGGACCAGGTTTGTTTGGATGACGTGTCTGCTGGAGAGAGAACGTGAAGTCTGGTTTGGGCGCAGCCCCCAAAGGTTATTTAATTTTCCCATGCAAAAAAATAGTGCTTTTGGAAATCACAGAAGTTCAGAGGTAGTGGCTGGCTTTGCTTGGTTATCTGGTCTGTGATGGACATTTAGCAACTTCCAGCCTGAGAAAGCTTATCAGAAAACAAGCAGAAAAAACCCTTAACACACAATGAACAAACAGCACAAGACCTCGTGGAGGGTGTGGGCCCCTTTCACAAGGAATCTGAATGTGAATTTGAAATGGAAGTGCAGCTGGTGATCTGTGGCTATAATCAATGCTAACTGTATAGTTCTTTAAACACTGCATCAACAGAGAGAGGTCAGGGTAACAACACAGAGAGAGTTGGCACTGTTCACCCTGGAGAAAACTCCAGAGAGACCTTTGAGCAGCCTTCCAGTACCGAAAAGAGCCTACAAGAAAGATGGAGAGGGACTTTTTACAAGGACATATGGTCACCACAGAACAAGGAGAAGTGGCCTTAAACTGAAAGATTGTGGGTTTAGGTTAGATATTAGAAAAACAGTTTGTACTATGAGGGTGCTGAGACACAGAACAGGCTGCCCAGAGAGGTTATGGACACACCATCCCTGGAAGTGTTCATGGCCAGGTTGGAGGGGGCTTTGAGCAGCCTGGTGTAGTGGAAGGTGTCCCTGCCAATAGTAGGGGGTTGAAACAAGATGATTTTTAAGGTCTCTTCCAACCTCAACAATTCTATGATTCTGTGTTCTATTATTCTATGATTCTATGCACTTATCCCTTTAGCCTGCAGATTTTCTACTTTTCTGCTACCAGCAAAACTTAAAGGAACATACATTTCATTCATGTTTTCCACCTTTGGGGATTATGGGTTCTCCATGTCATAACAGCATTTATTTCAGTTCATAACAGGAGGAGGCACATTTAATCTCAAGACTCTCTAAAGGGAATTTGTTGACTCAGTGCAACAGAGACAACATCAGAACATCTTTTTGCCCCCTTTTTTCTCTCCCTCCTGATGAGCACTGTGTACCCTTAAGCCTTATTTAGTTTTTTGTTCTTTCTCTGGTCTTCCTTTCTCTCTCTACTTCCTTTTATCCTTGCATAACTGAAACATCAGTGTGCATCAGTCTTTGCATTCAGAATCAGTTATCCATGGCATAAAATACTAAAGTGGAAGAGCAGAGAAACACAACTATGGTAGGACAATATCCTGCCTTGGAGAGGCTTCAGAACAAACTCTGATATATAATGAATCAATATACAGTTGCCATGGCAACCTTCAGGGCTCACATTTGACCTTGCCACTGTGGAATCCTTCCTTTAAGAAGCAGGCAAACAAGATTGTTTGCTCCATAAGCCTTCATACTCCTGATCAAACCTGAACACCAAGTTCTGAAGAGCACTGCAGCACCTGTGGTGTCATTAGTGTCAGAAAACAATAATGCATTAAATTGTGCCTCCGTGTTTGATGTTCCTTTAAGGTAACAAATATGGAAACAAATTGGAATTCTAAGCACCTTGGGATCACATTCTGCTTGTATAGAATAAGTTGCAGAAAAAAGCAATCAGAAAATCACATTGTCTTCCTGTGAGTCTGTTGTGTTTTGTTATACTATCTTGAGTCACAGTTTTTGGAGGAGGGATTAGCAAATGTAGTGAATTTGTATCATGGCTAATCTCGGGCTATAGGATCTCTTGTGTCTGTGAAACACTGAGCTGTTGTCAACTACTTTATTTCTGTCTTGTTAAGAATACACTTCAAAATATGCCAAAGGCAAAAAATATTAAACAAGAGTTTGGGGGGAGTAACTGTGATACTTCAATTGATCTTGGAGACTAATCATTGCCTCCACTGATGCTCCGAGGCTAAAGGGGTGCATATGAATTTAAGCTACTCAGATGACATAATGCCTCTTGCCTTCTTGTTTTGTGGTATTCACCACATGCTGGCAGTTCAGATCCTTCTTGTTTTAATAATGCTTCTCTTGATATACAGCTACTTATTATTTCCTGACTGTTAATTTTTACAAGCTTTCTTTTTTGAATTACTGACACATGGCATATTACAGTTTCATTCTCTTACAACTGTGCTGTTTGAACACATAAAAAAATAAAAGCTTGTATTATGCCTTGGGACACTTTAAAACACCATCTAATAAAAATCTTTACTATGTAGTTCTTGCTCTTTGGGGAAGTTCATGTACAGCAGCTTTGTGTTCTGTTCCCTGATGAGTCTTTGTATGGAACTATATCTGACCTCAATATCAAGCAGATCAAATTGTTTGGGTTTCTTATTCCCTCCAATTTTAGTTGGTTGGGTTTTTTTTTTTGTTTTTTTTTGTTTTTTTTTTTGTTTTTNCCCTGTGCTTTAAATCAGGGATGGCTTCAACTCTGAGCAAGGAATGTGGGTATTTTTGAGTTTGGTTGGGTTTTTTTTTTTTTTTTTTTTTGTTTTTTTTTTTGTTTTTTTTTTTTTTATTTTTTTTATGAAAGGATTGTAAAATACAGAAAAATGGAATCACTGCCTCTCAGCTGAGGAGAGTAACTCATACTAAGAAACCTGCTGGTTTGCTGAAATGTGTTGATGGATTTTCAAATGACAGGCACTAGTAGGTGATGGAATGTGTGTAAGTTAATACATGTGCAGCATTCTCTGTGCTCACTTTTTCTAGGTTTACCTTTCGATTTCCCTTAACCTAATTAATTTTACATTATTTTGCTTTTGGAAAACTTTTCCTTACAATGTGGTTACTTTCCAGGATAAGAAAAATATAAGTTTAGGAGAAAAATTTGATTTCTAGTTAAATTTAGGTTTCTGAATGATTTGCACTTTTGCAAAAAGTGTTCCATTAGGAGTAAGGTGCTGGGTGCTGGGTGTTGGCCTAAGGCAATAATATCTACAGCCTCTCTGTTGTCATCTGCATCCTCCTTTTGAAAAGAGAAAACTTCATTTGAACAAAGTTTTGTAGATGTAAGAAAAATCTTCATGATCTTTTTCAGCCCTTGTGAGTACACTCATTCTATCAAATTTTCTACTGGTTTCAAACCAGTTGCATTTCTTTAGAGTCCCTTTATATTTGGATAATGGTGCACTCTTAACAGTAGCCCATGTGTGATTTACTTTGTGTATCACTGGAAAGAATGCAAACCCAGGTGATGAATGATACAGCAAAAATTGTTTTCTCTGACAAATTAGATAAAAAAATTTGTAAAAATTATATGTTGTTATAGAAACAAAATCTGGTTATTATATGCAAGGGGTTTAGATCTATTTAAGTTAAGCACAAAATTAAATTTTTGCTTCTTTCACAGTTTTATTCTGCAGGCAGTTCATTTTAGATTTGACACCTTCCCACAGTTTTTAGTATTAAATAATGCCCCAATACTGTTTTATATTTTATTGCATTGTTTTATTTTCCAGTTCTCACTTTTTTTTTGGTACAGATATAACATATGTGATATGGATATAATTACAGTGTTTGACCTTTCAAATAACTGTACTCTTTCTAAATATTAGTCAGTTGGCAGGAAGTTAATGGATTCAACCTGTGCTTTATGCTTAGCTCTGTGAGGAGCTAGCAAAGCTGGGACAGGGTGGGGCAGGGTGATAAGCTCCTGCAGGCATGGAGACCCCTAATGTCAGTACCTCACTCTGATACCAGGTAGGTTTGAGATGCCATGGGACAGGAGGGTCATTAAAAAGAGAGGAAGTCAGAAGAATATGAAAAAAATCTTCCTCATTCAGTATTTTTAATGTACCCTAAGAAAGTTAGAAAAAGATGCACAGAAGGCAGCATAAACTTACACTGTTCTATAAAAATCTCTGACAGGATCTTGCATCTTTCTGTTAGTTCATATGAGCACACAAAACTGCTTTTGCCAATATGCTGAGAGGCCTTTAAGATACCACCTCTGCTCCATTCAGCAAGGCTTGCTGCAAAGAAACTGATGTTTAACAAAACTTGCCCTCACTGCTGGCAGAAACTTGCCAAGAGGCTCATGTAGCAGGGGCAGCTCTGGCTAGAGAGAAGAAAATATTCTTAATGATGGGTTTGGGGGCCAAATAAAAGAACTCTAGGGTCCCTTTCTGCTGAAACTGTTCTGGGATATATGTTTTTTCCTTATATAAATAGAATAAGTGCCTTCTGTTTCTGTTTCAGTGCTAAGAAGCTTCTTGGTACACTGCTTTGTGGTACAAAGCAGTATATCTGCTGCTTAAGCTTCCATTTGCTAAACCATAAATACTTGGTTTTCATTCATTCTTCTTTCTTTGATATCAGAATTACCAGATCACCCTTCAGTACATGTTCCCTACCAGGCAAAACTGCTGGATTAGAAACATCTGTAAGGCTCCACTTATCAGGCTTTCAAACTGTGCTACTGAGCAGGGTTATTTAGCACCTCATGGGCCTATTCAGTTGTAATCCTTCATAACCTGCCTTTTCTTACTTCTTGCCTGTAGGCTTTTATTCTCTAAAATACAATTAGGAGGCTGGTTGCTAACAGAGGAGGTGTTGGGGCAGGGTGGAGAGTGAGGGAATATGATGGAAATGGGGACAGACTGACATCAGTGAGATAGGGGAAGGAAGCATGAGGCAGCTTAGGAAAAAGATACAGAGGGGCATGAACAAGACCCAGGTAGGAAATACACTAACTTATAAAAACAGTAAGAGCTGGAGATCAAGGCAACATCTGTCATAAGAACTGGACAGAGCCTTGAAGCCTGTTTAGCTCGTGGAAATTGGAGGGACCTAGCATGTGATGGTTAGGAAAAGGATTTAGCAAAGCTGGAAGCTGAAAAAGGCATATTCTTTCTAAGGCATAAAACTAAAAAGACCATACTTCAACACCACCTTCTTTCACTTAGGTCTCATGTTGTGCTAGTGTGAGATGAGGTTTCTCATCTCTCAGGTCCATCAGAATGGCACAAGGATTGCTCAATGTCTTTGTAGAAACTCACTTTTCTTCCTCTCTTACAAAATCTCCCCATGAGCCCAGCCATGACCATGTGGCTACAGAGGCGATGCAGCTTGTCAGACTTGCACAGCTGAGGGACAAGGATGCCACATCCCATGGCCATGCCTCAGTTTTGCTTTCTGTCAGCCAGTGTGTAGCCTGGAGCTTTTCCAAGACCACACCATGGGTGGCTGAGCTGTGGCAAGGAGCAGTGGCTGGTGGGGATGGAAAAGCAGACTGCCTTGGCCACTAGCAGGGATTACACTCTCTATTTCCCTGTGGGGAACAGAACTTTCCAGGGCTTCTCTTTCTTTTCTCTCTACATCTCTTCTTTTCTCTTCCCCTCCTGCTTCCTCCACTCTTGTCCTTCCCCTTACCCCAGCAGAATAGTCAATGCCCCTCATATCTGGGTGGACAGTTTATGTTAGAAATTTAGAACTGATTCTCCTTTTGCTCCTCCCAGCTGGATTTTGTTCCTCCTAATAGTTTTAACTTAGCCACATTTGTTGACTGTCTTCTCCTAATTTTATTACTGTTAGCTGGCAGCATACAACTTAAGTATGCCTCACACAAGGGTAAGAGAAATGTTTCAGACAAGCAGCTAGGTTGGCCAAAATCATGCAGCTTCCAGCTGAGTCTGTGCTAAATTTTCTCACTAGTTTCACAAGAGTCCACTAACAAAAGATCTTTCCTGCAGAGCAATCCTGAGAGATGAAAAATAAGTTTGAAATAAAAGGTTCAGGAACTTCATATTATCATAGAATGGTTTGGGTTGGAAGGGATCTTAAAGATCTTCTAATTCCAATCCTCCTGACGTGGACAGGGAAAATGAAAGCTGTTTCATCAGGCCAGTTTTCTCAGGGCCCTGTGCAAGCTGGTCAGGAATGGCTCCAGGGATGGAGCATCCATCAGCTTCCCTGAGCAGCCTGTTCCAAAGTCTTGCCAGCTGCACAGGAAAGGATTTCTTCCCAATGTCTCATTCAAGCCTACACTCCTTCAGCTTAAGGCCCATCCCCCTTGTCCTATCACTACATGCCCTTGTAAAAAGTCCCTCTTTATCTTTCTTTTAGGCACCTTTAGGTTCTGGAAGGTGCTATAAGGTCTCCCCAGAGCCTTCTCATCTCCAGGCTGAACAACCCCAACTCTCTCAGCCTGTCTTTACAGGAAAGCTGCTCCAGCACCTCTGCTCATATCTGTGGCTCCCATCTGGACTGAAATATGTCCATCTTTATAAATATCCCCATATCAGAGAGTTCTTTGTGCCAGTTCTGAGCAGCAGAGGCGTGCCTGGAAGCCATTCAGATCACAGATCACTGACCCTAGAGGGTTTCTCCCCTGTTACCATGACAGTGGTCACTTGGAAGGGTGGTCTTTACATTCCCACCTTTTCAGCTGAGGCCAGATCTCCCCAGACTCCAGTGTGGTGCTGAGGGTATTTCCAAGAAAAGCAAGAAACCCCCTTTCACCAGATTTTTCTTCTGTTTGCACAAGTAATTTATATTGGGTTAAAGGGGAATGTTGTAAGGCTTATTTTAAAAGAATAAATCCTGACTTGGGAAAAATATCAACGAGCATCAGAATATACTTTGTGTGAAGAAAATGCAGTAATTTGCATTAACCTGCTGAAGTCTAATCTTATATATAGCCAAAAAGGAACTGAAAATATTCCCTTCAGGTTTCTCTTTTACTTTTACTGCATTTAGCAGCTAATTCCAACTATTTTATTAGACATACAAAATCCAGACTTGCATAGTTCATGGAGAAGAACATGCCAGATCCAAAGTGCAGTGTTTCCTTCAGCTTCCTTTGGATTCCAGGTGTTTAAGGTCTCCTGTGCAGAGAAGGCTGAGGAAGCCATTTGCAGAGCACAGCAAGGTTTCTAATTCTTAGCTATGATCAATGCTACACATTCTTGAGTGCCATCTACTGGCTTTTCATTAACTATTTACATACTCAAACAGAAAGTGCTCCTGTAACCTCTGGTGTAATCAAACAAGACAGAATCCCAGTGTGATGGTTCCTGTGTTTCAAAATTGAATGCAAGGGACTGTACCTTAGGATGTGCTCTCTCTCTTGTGGCAGAATAATAGAAAAACAAAGGAGAAAATCCCTAAAAATTTTAAATATAAGCCAAGAAACTGTATATTTTTATGCATATTTTCAGGAAATAAAATATACTCAGTACCAATTTGCCTCCTGTCACCAGGAAAATGAAATTTTCTTTAAATCAAAGCAAAATGGTTTTGGTTTTTGAAACAAAGTGCTGAATTTGTTTTTGTTCTGTGTGTAATACTTTAGTTTTTTCTAGTTTCAGAGATATTAAATAAGTTTTGCCTTTCTAAAAGGAAAATTGAGACATAATTTTTAGACCAAGCACTCATTTTAAAATGAAAAAATAATTTATTACCAAAGAATTTTAAATTTAAGCCTTTTGGCATTTTCAAAATTAAACATATAAATTTTATTAGCATGAAACATCATTAAATATTCCAAAATCCCCAAGTCCAACCATTTCTTTTTCCTTTGGTAGATGAAAGGAACATGATGTTCAACTGAGAATTTTCTGGCCCAGCACAGATCTTTTACTCTGTTTAGATTTGTCTAAAAAAAAGGGCAATTTAGCACAACTTTGTGTTTCTAAGACAAGACTTGCACATTCTTTTCTGAACTGTACAGATAAAGTTCATTGTGTCTAACAAGAGCTTGACTCTTTGCTGCCATATTAGTTTTAGCAAGATTCATCTAATGAGTGATAAAAATCCTAATTGGGAAATTTTTTTGACTCTAAGAGCCCAATTTTTCACATTTGTGCTCCCAGCTTACCACCACTACTGAGAAGATGAAGCTATACTTTATTATTAGGCTCGACCTGTCAGAATAATGCCAATTTAATTTGGAAAGTATTTTCAGACAAAACCTCCCAGCCAGATTTGGATCCACTCCATTGCATTATGCCACTAGACCTGTCACTCCAGTGGCCAGGGATGATGTCTGGAAGTGTGGTGTTATAAACAGAGAGAAAAGGATTGTTATAATAGTCTCTGGTCCCAGGCTGTAGTGAAAAAGGGTATGTTGAACCAAGGCTGAAATGAACTCTTCCTAGCATTTCTAAACTGATTGAGTGGGTTGGTGATAGAAAGGAATAGAAGGTCTATTATAACCCTTTTTCCCTCTGTCTTCCTGCTAACACTGTCTGACAATGAATCCCCAGGATATATAAAGTTTTCAGGTTCACAAGGGCATGGAAAGACCTGGTTTATATTGCTACAGGGCAACAGGAGAAAAATGAAATGCACTTGAAAGTGTATCTCTGTTTCCTTATGGTGTGGGGGTAGTAACTGATATCTTAAAAATAAATGAAAAACGTGTAATATGACAAACTTTTGAACTCAAAGTCATCCACAATGCAATCAATAGCAAGCCTCCATTTGTTGTCCTACTAATAAAACTTCTTTTTTGCTAGTCTGTAACTGGTAATGTAAAGAGGGAATTAAAACAACAGAAGCTGCCACACACTCTATTTTTCTCAAGGCTTATTTCCTCAAAGGAAAGGGCTTGCAATTTCATCTGTCAAGCCTATATAAACAAGACCTGATAACATGAAAATTGTCTTCCATCTCTTTGTTTTATGAAGGAAATGTTTTTACATATCTGCTGCTTAATCCCAAGCTCTGGCAAAGCAAGACAAAACTCTGCTCATCTTTCCAAATCCCAGTAGTCTGCCCAACATATTGTTTTCTAGGATTCTTGGAAGTTTTTTGTCTCAATATGTGATTTCATTGGTCATTGTTAAATTTTTTTGATGATTCCTCTAAGCAATGTTTTTTTATTCCAGTAATTCCAGTCCATAAAATTTCCCATCATTAGAAACTGGATAAAACAAAAAAGCCAAAACAACCCTAAACCGTTTAGTTTAGAATACGTATTTTAGTTCAAAATAACACTTTAGTTACTCTTGTTCTCATCTACATCTTAAAAGTTCAGTCCCTGGGCAGCTCTGTTCTCTGTCATAGATTTTTATTTGTGCTTTCATGTGAAAATTTTGAGATTCATGTGTTTTACAGCTATTCCCATGATGATAATTTTGATTCCTTACAAACTGTCATGCATTTCAGTGCTCTGCCTGCTAAATTTTCTTGTTTGGCAGTCTCACACTGAAAACAGTTAAGCTGTTCTGCATGAGCAGCATTTTTCTACAATAGCTTTAAATACATATCTCTGCTCAGTAAGTGTTTAACAATTTTTGTCTTTCTGAGCATTACAATCCTGTTTTTGCAGTAAGTTACCATTCACTGTTTGAGGAAGATGCATTCTGTGGCAGTACACCTGGAAGGAAGCAGACATCTAGTTACTGACATTTCAAGCAGCAGTCTTCAAAAGCAGATATGTCATCCTTTCAAGACAGTAGCTGACAGTTTGCATTACTCAGGTAGCTCTTCTTTCATCACAGTTATTGTCCTGTCCTTTAAACTGCTCAGTTATGTGTCCTGTGACCTTGGGAGTTAGCAGCTGTTAGTGTAAATGGGCTGAAGACCCAAGCACTGAATCCCCCCTTGAGAACCAGCCCTTGATATCTTGCACCTCTGCTCATTGGCACATTGATTGCATAGCAATTAATCTTGAAGTCGATTAAGCCAGTGAACACTGCAATTCAATATATTTGCCACCTTACCACACTAATTAGGAGAGAAAATCCAATGTGCCATACATCATGCTGGGTTATTCTCCTGATCAAACCCATGGTGAGTCTTGTAATCTCTCCTTTTTAATATTGATCTTCATAAGCACTTAATTGAGCCTCTGCTGTGGTAGTCATGGACTAACTTGCAGTGTTCCCAGCCAAGGCCCAAACAATTTCTTTCCTACACTTTGTAATATAAATATCATTAAGAAATCAATTCTAGAAGAAAGTATCTTTCTTTCTGCAGCTCAAAAGTAAGTTATCTTTCTCCATAATGGTGCCAGTACTTCACCACTAAAAAGCTTACAGGTCTTAGTGATTATTTGGGCAGAAGACACAATTTAATCAGATGTTCTTAACTTGCTTCTTATGACCCATAGAGATGTCAGCAAAGAACAAAAGCTTCAAAATTTCCCTAAAATGTCCAGATAACCTCACAAATGTAAGATGACAATGTTCCTATTGAAGGTTTCTTGCTAATTTTTTGAGTTTTACTTTTTATATTAAGCCATTAGGTAAAGCTAAGAGGCTTGGGGGCAGATCTGTTTCAGTCTGTTGGCTGTGTTTAGCAAGTGGATTAATTTCCTCCTACTGAAATTGTGACTTAAGGACTATCAATCCTTCTGCATCTTGGAACATTAAACATTGCTGTTCATTTTCAGCTCCCTTTCTGTGTGTGACTCAAATGTTTCATTGAAATGTAGCTGATTTCCTGCGGCTCCTACCATGGCATAAGGCACCACCAGATTGCAGAGGGTGCCACAGGGTGGCCATCTCAAGGCAGCCTTCCAGATGGAGAGAGACAGTGATCTGGAGAGGTGGCTGACGTCTTCATTGTTGAGCTAAACCTTCACCTGCCCTCAGCTGTGGGTAAGCTGACACTGACTGTGGGAGTTGCAAGAATAAAGTAAATACTTTACCCTTAAACCCAATAAACAACCAATTAGAGCAATTTTTCATTATCCCAATTACAGAATTTCTAAACCCCCTTTCACCTAAATATGACATTATCATCAGGAAAAGCAGCAAGAAGCGCCAGTGACATCTCAACACAAGATTCTACTTTAACCTAAGATATATATGTTCCTGCCCTGTGCCATCTTTCCCCAACATACAGCAGAACTGGAACATCAAATATTAATAATGTTTAGAGAATTAAGTGCTGTTGATCCATAGAGTATAAAAACTTAACAATAAAAAGTGCTAATAATTTTAAATAATGGACAGAGTCCAATAAAGCCAAATCCGCTCATAGATTTTCTATGAGAAAAATATGCCTAAAACCATCTGTGTTAATTATTTTTTATAAATGACATGTTTGCCTTTAGATTGCTATGAAGGAGTGTTGGAGTGTGGTCTGTGACCCACTGGAAGGGTGAGTGACATTTGGGATGCTGTATCCTGCCTCCAGACGCCGGTGTAGGAGCACACAGGTCCCTCCTAAGCGCCACATCTGCCCATCCCACCCGGCTGTCTCGGACACCCTGCAGGCTGTGCACACCAAGGGACAGTAGATGCCTTTGTTCAGACCTCTGAAAGGAATGTCAGCTATCCCATCTGGCCTACAGCCACCCACCCTGCAGGACACGAGTCTGCCTAAACCTTTTGCCACATCTGCCATATGGATGTCCTGGAGAGCTGAATGGTGTCACAGGTGCATCCTAAACCCCTCATCAACTCAGTGGATCACAAGAATGAATTTGGCTCATCAGCCAGGCTCTTAGAGGAAGACAAACCTTGCTCTGAGCTTGAGATCTATTGTCTTAGTTTTCTTGTACACTGAATGCAGATTTTTCCAGTGTTCCCTTGTACCAAGTGCACATAGCATGCAGGTGAAAGTAACAATGTTTGCCGTGAAATTTAAAAGTCATTCTAAATTATCCAAACTTTTAAATTTGAGAATGTGATTTTTGTAGCATTACTTCCATTTGAATATTATGCTGTCTCTACCACATTCTATCACCTGTCAGGCTGGTGTCATTTTTCTTACTACAGACTCAAAAGCCCATTTCAAAAGCACTAGTTTTGCAAAGATAAGGTCACAAAACTCTTAGAAGTGGTTGTGAGACTGGAGTAAGGGGACTATGGCTGCTATGTGAAAATTGATACTTGTGAAGTTTTGTCAAAACATACCTGGGTAGGACAGCTGATGAATTTCTATTTTAGCATTATAAGTGTGGTCATCACTGTTTGCTTTTAGAGTAAACTGTGCTTTCTGCTTTACACTGTCCAAAATGGCCAAGACTTAGTGATGCTGCAAATTCTATTCCCAGTTTCCTAGCAAATTAGGTCAAGGCAGGGACTATGAAGGTAACTGTTATTTCACGAGTGATTTTCTTGCTGTGTTCTTCTTTGATTACCCCAAATAATGACTGTCTGATCATAGAAAATGACATTTCTTTGTAATGTTACTTATTTGAATGTTACCCCATTCAAACAAGCAGGTTAGAAACTATACCTACTACAGTACAGCAAAGAAGCTGAAATTACCAGTTTGGACAAACAGGACGACAGAATTTTAATTGCAACAGCGAGCCAGGAATATTAAGAAAAGAGCTTATTACAGGTAGTTTATTTTGTATTGTTACAGGATGTTGGCTTCAATTTTCATTAGAACTTTTTTTCTTCAGTGCTTAGAAGTTACCACTGATATTCATGCTCTGAAAACTCGGCTTCTTTAATGCTTCTAGAAATTCAGAGATGCTTGTTAAATACTGTATTTAAGGGGAACTTTTTTTACAACACTGAAAGGATCACAAATATTGGAAGTTTAAGAATTTATCAGAAATGAACTTTTAACAAACTTCAGTAAATTTAAAGTTCATTATACCAACCATGTGCAGTTGACTTGATGTATACCTGGCCATATACCCTGAGGTGCTTCAGAAAAAGAAATTATCTTTTTCATTCTTTTTGTCAAAGACAGCAGCTCTAAGATAGGAACACTATCTGAGTTGCTGCTATGAGTGACAGCCAAAAGGATGTCAGATTGCTACTACAGCAGCCTACTCAACCAGAATGGAATTCCTCATGACACAAAGTCCTTGGTGCATAATAAATTAAGCATATGAGAAAAACATTTCCAAATATTATAGTGCTCATATCTGGTATAACATATCTTGTAAAAACTACATGAATGCAGCCATGGTAGAGTTTGGAACACCCTCAATAAAGAAAAAGGAGGAGTGTTCCTGAATTTGGTTCATTAATGCACCAGAGTAAATTGTTACCATTATCTAAGGGCAAAATCATTTTTGTAATAAAATGTTAAAACTTATTTTTTATTTTGAGTATTTAACCAACTCAGCTTGCATTGTATATCAAACTTTTTTCCCCAGTTTTTTGCTGGTGTTCTAATCCCTGAAGTTCTTCTGTTTCTGAAGTCTAGAAGAATTCTTCTAGAGTTATGATAATGACTAAGTATTTTTAATTAGTGTCATTTAATTTAGCAATTAGAGCCCTATCACATAGCAGCACAAAGATACTGTTTTAATATCTCCCTAAAACTATTATAATTTCTATCACATTATGTTCTTGCCTGCTGTTCAAATAATGGACTCTCTTTTCTCCTTTCCCTTCACTCTCTGGAGAGGAGCTCGTAGCACAACTCATTCAAGTAGAATTTTAGATTATTTTTCTCTGTATTTGATCCTTGTTTACACTGTAAGAAGGTGAAGAAATATGAATAAGAATTTTCAAATTTTTGCCATGGGAGTGCAATTCAATGGTCCTTGGGCTCTTAGATTACCCAGGTACCACTGAGTACCTAATCTGTGCACGTCAAAAAATAATATTCAAAATAGAACACAGCTGGCTGTGCAAGATGTTGGCATGAAAGCAAGCAGGTATAAACAACCCATGAATTAATGTGTGGATGTTACAGGAAGGTGTCAAACACACAGATCAACACAAACTGCCACCCACCACTGTGACCTGGGATTGGCTTCAACACAGGGCTGGACCCTTCAGACCTTCAATACTCTGAAAACATCAAACAGAATTCGGTCTTTTGCTTTCCTAAAAACTTAACGTGAACAAATGCATACTTCAGGGTGTACTGCAATACAGGAATGGGCTGGAAAGATTCAGTGCCCCTGTGAAATGTGGAGACAGTAACCACCCTCCATTTCCTACACTGCTTTGTTAAAACTACTCTGCAGAAGCAACAGCCTGATTTTTCCAAGTTTTTAGGTTTCACCACTGTTGTTACCAAGCATCTGGACACCTGCCACTTATACCAAACATGTTAACATTTGACCTACAACGATACTGAATAGCTAACAGACTCAGATTTCTCGGAAATGAAAAACACATTCCTTCATATTAATGACCTGGGGCACATAATAGTTCTGTGTACCCAGTGGCTTCACTTCCTGAGTGCTAGTCAGCCTCTGATAATGTACTGTAACCTCCTTTTATTTCCCTCAAGATTAAATAAGGAAGAAAATGTAGTCATTCCAAGAACTAACATAGTTTATTGAAATCCCTTGAGTTCTATGCAGGAGTTAAATGAGAACAAGTCTCCTGATAGTTTCTCTTTACCAAGGAGGAAAAAGTATTTCTAGTAGTGTCATATCAGGATAGAGTTACCAATAGTAGTATCACATTAAAAACAGTGTTTTCAAGGCATTTGAAAATTGTGAATTTACTGATATGTACTTACATAATTATGCAGAGCTGAAGGAGAGCTTAAGCAAGAAATTAACTCTTACAAAGGCAATGAATTTAATTTTACTACAAGGATTTTCATTTGACTGTTCGCTTTAAGGTTCTTTGCATGGGTCAGAAATCTGCTCAACTAAACCCTTTTTGTCCTAGCCTTAGCTTACCCAGATGTATCTCAGCACATCCTCTCTTCAAATTTAAATATTTGCATGTTCAAGTTGCTGTATTGAAATGTCTCCCTTACTGGACTCTTGCAATTCTAGGCATCAATCAGCCACCCAGCCCTCACTATCATGCAGGCAGAGTTGGGCTTATGGGTGACTGAAATACAGTCAGTCACCATCTGGTCTCAACTGAACAGAGAGGCAAAACTCAATTAATGAGAGGAGGAGGAGGAGGCAGTGATGTCTGGAAAAAGTGATAACCTCACAACTTCACTTATTCAACACAAAAAATGCCAACATGGTACTCAGTGCATTTCTATAAACCTCAACCTTACTATCACAGTGCCCTCTATTTTGGCTATAAGTGCTTCAGGATGTGTTTGCAGGATAAACATACTATCATAGAATCATAGAATTGTTTGGGTTGGAAAAGTCTTTTAAGATGGAGTCTAGCTGTTAATGTAGTTCTGCCATGTTTACCACTAAACCATGTTCCTAAGTGTCACATCCACACATTTTTCAAACAATTCCTGGAGATTTCACTACTTTTCTGGGCATTCTATTCTCATGACTCACCATCCTTTCAGTGGAGAAATCTTTTTTTATATCTGATTGAAACCTCACCTTGCACAACTTGAGGCCATTTCCTCTCATCCTGTCACTTGTTCTTTGGGAGAAATAACCACCACCTGACTAAAACCTCCTTTCAGGCAGTTGCAGAGAGTGCTATGGTCATCCCTGAGCCTCCTTTTCTCCAGGGTGAACAACCCCAACTCCCTTAGCAGCTCCTCATAAGAATCATATCCAGACACTTCAGCAATTTCATTGTCCTTCTCTGGACTTACCTCAGCACCTCAATGTTCTTCCTGTAGTGAGGGGACCAAAACTGAACACAGGATTTGAGGTGCAGCCACACCAGTGCCAAGTACAGGCTCTGTTTTTTGACAAAGCTGCCCTTGTCAGAATGGTTAGTACCTCAGCAATCCAAACACAGGATCCATACTGCTCCACAGCACAGCAACTGAATCCCTGTGACCAGCTCCCTTCCCTTTCCCTCTTGAGGGTCCTTGCCAAAGCAGCTGAAAAATGAGTGGCCCTACAGAAAAGCCCACTCTACTCTGTCACTGCCAGTACAGGGGCAGTAGGGTCTGAGATGCCTCTCTTTTCACTCACTCATATTTAATACCAATCCACTGCCACAACCTTGGTTATTATTCTAACTTTAGTACAGTGGTTTCTTTAGTATGCATTGACAATTATTCTCTGAAAATGAGAGCTTTCATTATTCCTATTTCAAGATGAGACACAGGAGAGTGGACTTGCAGTGACTGGTCTGTAACCAATATCCTGGTGCAATAATGATTTATGAAGTTGTGAATATGTGGAGAAGGTGGATAACGTACCTAATTCATGAATTCTTACTGACTCCTGTAATTTGGGACCTAGAGAGTATCAAGTGAGATAATCAGATGGCAAATTCAAAACCAGTGAGGTTCTTGCCTGTCCCAAGGCAAAATTTGGGCAGTACAGTAGGGGTTTTGGTTGGCATAAAACTGACCTGACCAAACCATGCATTAGACAAAACTATGGAAGGGAAAATCTATCCTGGAGGACCCTGAATTTCACTGCTGGAGGCTACAAGACAACATCAGAAAAGATCTTTGCTCTTAGGCATCCATGTTTGACCAGGCTGTAAATAAGACATTTATTCACACCAAACCTTTGTTCTGACCAAATTCATATCCCATGGCTATACTACACATCCAGAAAATCTGTACCAGAGCTGTGAATAAATCCTTAGCTGTCCAGAATTTGATAAGCTGAATATATATTCCTGACCTAAATGACAGAAGGTAGAATAAGAAAATTAAACTGTCAAAAAAGGCCAATTTAAAAGGTAATTCTGACATGGTGAAGTGTATTAAGGTCAGTCTGCAGTGTTGCATGCAGTTTTCTTCCTACTCTACTCAGTGCTTCTTGTACATCCTAAGCACAAATCTTATCAAGTTCTGTATTTCCTTGCCATTAAGGATGATAGGATGATATACATTTGAAAGGTTTTTCAGAGTTCTCAAGGAAGAAGAGAGGCCTTTAAATCCCAAGGACAAAGCGATTAAAATAAAAATATTCAAATGAATGAAGTAAGAATGAATAAAAAAGAGACAGGAGCTGGGCCTTTAGAAGTGAGAGCTTTAATAAAAAAAAAAAAAAAAGAAAGCAATTTTAGAAGGAATTCTGCCTAGGTATTATGTCTCTATGGCATATACCCAAGATTGTTGTTGAAAAGCGTCTTTCACTCTTCCAGCACATTAAGATAAAGTGCTATATCTTACATTTCCTACTGGTATATAAAAGCATCAGAGAACCAAGAAGGTATTTTAAAATGACATGCATTGACTTGTATATTGATACTCTGATTTTTTCTATACCACCCGCAAGCCAAAATCACAGAACTATGGTGTTTCCATAGCAACTGCATTTTAATGAGGAGAAATTTCCAGTTTGATAGCGCTGAACAAGTAATAATGTCAGTTTCCAATGTTGCAGAAGCTCAGATGTCAGGAAGGGTCAGCATAAAACACAGGGCTAAAATTGATTCTTGGCAACATCCATCTTTATTGCTATTATAATTTCAGGAAGAGCCAATAAAAGATATTATTAAAAGAGTAATATTATTTTTCACACACTTCTCATATCATAAAGCATCAACATTTGAAGTTTATTAATTTAAAGTTTATTCATATGTTTCCATTATAAACATCTTGCTCTTACTGATAGCTCACTTTTCACCTTTGAGCTTTTATTATACAATACTTCAGGAGAGAGTTCTCATAACAATTTCCTGGCAGTGGGTGTAAAAGCCAAAAGCTCATACACTGGCCATTGGTGTGTGCTGTTGTTTATCAGTCAGAACACAAAAACTCGTTAGCAGTTTTTGCTGCAAAATCACCATTCCCTTAAGGTCAAAAACTGAATTCAAGTGAGGTTTCTTTTTAAAAACATGGAAGAAATGACAAATTGGGATCTGGCTTTTAAAGTCAATGGAAGATTTTTCAAAGGCTAGACAGGTCTTTGGTTTTCTTTTCAGCCTCTTTTTCTGTCTTTTCTGAGGAGTTACAGTGCTTTTAGGCTGGAGAGACTGGGTAAAATGTGAAGCTAAAGCACAAATTTATACCCATGACAGGAAACCTCTTCCATGAGTTAAAGTGCAGTGTTTGCAATAAGAAGTGATATTATTCATCTTCAGCATGGCACTGACTCCCAAAATGTGATGTTAGAATTACTTCAGGTTGCAGTATGAAGCTGCTCTCTGCAGCCCCTCCCTTCTATTATCATAAAAATTAAGTTAAAAAATTAAAATAAAAGAAAAAATAAAACTAAAAAAGATGCTCTTCAAGCACATCAATAAGATGATTCTTAAAAGGAAGGTAGTACTGAAATCACTTATTTCCAGAAATTAAGGTTTTGAATAAAATATCATAGGTGCTTACAATAAAATCAGAGTTGACAGAATAGGATTTTTTTGTGAAATTTCTGTTTATGAGATCATTCTCCCCTGTGTTTCACCATGAATCATATGGCTCCACCCATGTTAGGATGCAATCATGCCATTGCTTGAGTGGAGGACAACTGTCAAGGAAAGAGCTGTGCACATACTGTAGAATCATCTTAAAAAGGATGGCTGTGGCCAAATTCCCTATTGGGATTGACTGGTTTTACTTGCCAAGCTGTGCTTGGGATTGTTGGGAACCACTGGTGGTTTGGGTCAAATCTGTGCCAGAAACCATTTCTCTGACTTCACCAAGGAGACAGTGGATGTCCTTCCCTGGCAACACTTTTTTGATTTCCTACCTCTTTGTTTTATTGTATCAGTGAAAACAGTGAGTGGACCAATGTCTGTATAAATTCTTTTGTTAGTGATGCATTCTACAGCCTGAAGAACATATAAATCTCCTTATTAGCTGTAAAAGAACAAAATATATGCTGGTATCTTGTACAGTGCATTCAGGACCTACTGAATGCAATTGCTATGTAGTATTATGGTGAATTTAAGTCAGGTTTTATTGCAATCACAGGTCAGAGGTAAGAGTTTTTGAAAATTTCACCACCTGAAAGTTGGTATGGTATAAAGCCTCTGTAAATTATGTTTTATGTGGGTATATGTCTTTTAATGACATATTATTTCTGTCCTCGTTGTTCAAGCTTCTAATTTAAAAACAGTGCAAATTAAGGAATGTTTATATTTTACACAGATAATACAATAGTGTATGAAAATTAAACTGCCTCAAAATATAGCCCACATAATCCTACATAGTCATTTTAGCTAGTTTTTTATTAGTTGCATTTCCTTATTCTTACAGTATTAGCCATATTACAAACAATTCATCAAAAAAGTTATGTAAAGTGATGCATATAAGAAATTATATCAGCACAAAATCATAGAAACATGTAAGTTAAAGTATTAACATAATAATAGTACACTACCTTTAATAATTATTTGATTTATTTAAAATTATATTGTTTTGCATGCAGAGGCTCAAATGCCATAAATTCAACAGGACTATAGAGGGTTTAACTCACAAATTTGGACCCAGAATTTCATAGGAATGCTGATTTCAGAGTTCCTTACCTTTGTGGCATATCTGTGTTCTGCAGTGGGGTGGGATGGGCTTAAGAGGAGATGTTGGACATCAGGCTGTGGTGAGGATGGAGCCTCCAGCAGAAGCCGTGGAACATTTTTAACTAAGGCATTTGGCATCAGCTTCAAGTCAGCCTCAACCTGCAATCTTCTTTCTAGCTGAGGTCTTTGTAAAAGATACCCTGAGCAGAACACCCCTCTCTCCATGGTGGTGGTGTGACAGGAGGTGCCAGAATGATGGAGCAGGAGACAGTGATCCCATCTCCATGTGCAGGCACCAGTGCAGCTGAGAACCTTGCAGTGCCACTGAAGGAGACACAAGCAGCCTTAAATCACAGCTGGCCTTCTGAGATGGCTGGAAGTCCCTGTCCTTCTCTTAATGTGCTGACAGCCTGCTGACAACTTCTGTAGTGTTTTCATTGTGTGGCCGTTCCATTTCATTGTACAGCAATTCCATTTCATTGTGTGGCAATTCCACAGGAAACTGCAGTAAGAATACCCACACTTTGGGATGGATGGAAAAGAGACTTTACATGATAACAGCACTTTGTCATTCTAGAAATGATCATGATTATTGCTTTGGAGAGAAAAATTGGTTTTGTCTTCTTTTTAAAAATCTATTAATCATAAGTGACATATGAGACTTAAGGCCTAACATCCCCCTACCTCCCACTCTGAAAAAGATCTGTGGGGATAAACTACATCATCTGGAGGTCCCCTGACAACACCCTTGAGAAAGCTGAAGGATGATGCAGCTCCTGACAGCTGTTCCTGGGCTCTGCATCCCACACATACCACCAGTATTGCTCTGCAACCTTCCAAAGGAGCAATGGGACAGAGCAGTCTGCCTTTGTCCCTTGCTGTCACTCCATGCTTACCCACACTGAGGGTCCTGGTTGCAAAACAGAAATGTTTATGCCCCTTCTTGCACACAAAAATTATGAGAGGTTTTGTATTCAAACAGGAAATTGTAACATTAGAAGAAACACATAAATGATGTTTGAGTGGTGAATGTGACTTATGGATGTAAAATATATATCAGCCTTCACTGGACTTAGAGAATGCAAAATGCAAGAGATGCTTGGTCCCTGCCCTACAAATCTAACAAATTAAGTACAAAAAGACAAAACACCTGATGTGATGGATGAAATAACAAAGGGTAAAGGTGAGCTCATGACTGTGAGCAGCAGCAGCAGTGGTCTTAGATCTGCAGGACATTGACCTTGCTCTAGAAAAAATGCTGAAAATGGAATGCTGAGGATGAGGGTGAGTGATATATCTCCTAACCAGAACCTTTGTTGACACTTCTAGCTAGGTTGCAAATATCCAGCATATGACACCTTTATAATTCCTATTTCCTTTATAAACCATATTAAAGCTACCAAAACAGCTAAATGGTCTGTGCTATAATTTGAAAAATGCTTTAGTACTAAGCAGAAGATTTCATTTTAAATCACATGACAACATGGAAGTAATTAGAAGTGTTCATGTTCACTGGACCTACTACTAATTGTGGTATTTGCATAAAAATAGATGCTGGATAAAAAATTATATGCAATTTGCTTTTGCAGAATGTATTCACATGCTAAACTTAAAAATACCCAGTGGTACAGGCACAGAGAAACCTTACTGTTCTGTATATTTACTAACACAAATAATTGACTTCTCTCAACATTAACTTCTGTTTTATCTACACTGATTATCCTAAGAAATTTATTTATTACAAGAATTTGAAAACAATGGCTTATTTTCTTTCATTTTACATGGAAAAGCTAATGTTGATTGGAAATATCTGTAGCATAGTTGAAGAATATGCATTTGCTTCTAGCTATAGTACAGTAATTTTTCACCAGCCTGACCAGCAGCAGGAGTGTGTGTTCCTCTAATTAGCAGGGTACCATGGTATTTATTGCTCCCATTAGTGCAGCATGACAAACCAGGGCATGGCACTTAAGTAGCTTGCCTAATGATAGGCAATATGTTTGCAGCAAAATCAGATAAGCATTGAGGAGTCAGAAACTCCTGGCTCTGAGTTTCATCCACTAGATTGGACTGCAATCAAATTTCCAGATGTCATCGAGTTTCAGAGACTCACAGACAGACCCATCCATAATGGATTTCTGACATATAGATATTTGGATGGCTGGATAGGAATGCTGTGGGATTCACTCAAAAAACAAAGGACTTTGGGGCTATGCATCTTGAGGCATCTAACTTGCTTTACAAGTTAGGCTGTATTCTCCAAAGCTTCTTTGGAAAGCCAAAAAGCCATGGTCCACATGGTTCAATAAAAAAAAAAAAACAGTATACAGGCTAGTCTTCATAATGGAAAATGACACTTTCCTCACAAATTTAAGTTCTGTAATATTTTCATCTGTACAGTAGTAACATCACAATAAATGTTCATATCAATGCAGTGTTCCTGGACACTCGTGGGCTGACATTTGTTATTATGATATTTCACTTAACAGCAGGCAACCTAGCAAAGTACTGGGGAAAAGACCATTACAATGAGGGGCAAGGGATCTCTTACCCAAAAAGGCACACTGACACACACAAAGGTCTCAATGGTCTCTCATATTTTAATATTTTAATATGGATTTTTTAGATGTGTGAGTGTGGGTTCTGTTCACCATGCCTGATCTGCTTGCTCCCCATGCCTATATGGACAGGAGAGAGGTTGCAGCCATCACCCATGGTGCATTTGCCTCTCCCCTTATGGAATTCCAGTTGAGTGGCTGCATGGTTAAAATCTGAAGGAGGATTATTTAGAGGGTTCAGTTTCAAAGGTGAGCTCAAACTCAAGCTAAAATGACAGTACAAATATATCAGCCAGAACATTTCATTTCAGCCCAAGGTTTTTAAAAGCCTGTTACCCTCGTTTTATTTTCACAGAAAATATCTAATAGAGATATGATATAGAACTCAAAATATGTAAGACTGGCCAAAATAACTGATGGAGATTCCAGTCTTTCATAATAGTGATCCACAGGTATTTTTATCAGATGTTAGGGAGCAGAAGACATTCTGATTTTGTTTGAAATAAATAGAAAGAATTTATTATGGGTTCTCTCAAGATGCATTTAAATTCTTCTCCAAGTTACATGTAAATCAAGCACTTAATATTTCAAATATACAAATTCAGCAACAATTTCAAGCTACACATTTTAGAAATTTCATGCAATATTGTGAGCAGCTTCATAACCAATGGGATATAAAGTATCTAATAGACAGTTCGATTTATGGGCCTGTTGTAAGCCAAGCCTATATTTAAGTTTTATAGTGATAAATAGTGCTCCAGAGGATGATACATCTGCACGTAGGTGCAGTTTAATTTGGGAGATTAACAGTGTTGAAGAATTATACTCCAAGAATTTTCTGTCTGTTGGAAAGTTTTATACATAGGCTATTGATCAAACAAAAGGAATGATTTCTCAAATTATGCTGGTTACTCCTCTTTGCTTGAAATATAAAGTGGATAAAATATCAGCTGGAATGTCGTCTGCAAGGTCTTAATTTCACTGAGTTTAGTATTTAATGACTATTAAAGGTAATTTATCTGACAATAAAATTCAGACTTAATTGAAAGGAAAACACTCTCTAAACAAAAAAAGGATCTTACTCACAGAGATAATGAGTAAATCACTTGTAAATTTTCAGTGCCACAAAGAAAAGAAATGTTCTAGCTCTAGATAAGAAATGGTATCTACCTTTTCTGGTGAAAAAAGCATGTATTTCCATGTAGGGCTGTAAGCTTTCTCTGAGTTTTCCTTGGGCAGTGAGCAATGTAAAGCCCTTCACAGAATCACAGAATCCCAGAATCAATCAGGTTGAAAAAGACCTCTGAGATCATTGAGCCCAACCTTTGACCAAACACCACCTTGTCAACTGGACCATGGCACTGAGTACCACATCCAGTCTTTTGTTGAACACCTCTAGGGGTGGTGACTCCACCACCTCCCTGGGCAGCCTGTTCCAATGTTTGACACCCTTTCTGTGAAGAAATTCCTCTATTCTACAGCAAATGCTTCCAGGGATGCTGCCAGCACACTTTATCTCCATTGATACTGCTGAAATCTGAGCAATCTCAACATCAGCTCCTGGTGCAGGGATCCATTACTGAGCTTCCTCCATCCAAAATCTGCTACTCAACTTTGGCCTCTGGTACTCAACTTCTCTCTGCTTCCCTCACCTTCTTTCCTGGCAAGCTTTACATGCTTGGGCTTTTTTTACGAAGAACATTTCCCAAGATGAATCTTGAGTTAGTAGAAAGTTACATGGGGCATCTGTTGGCATCAGATGGAAAAGAGCTGTTAGCAGGATATTGAAAATTATTGTCAGCTTGTCACACAGCTTGTCACACAGCCAAGGAACTCCTGGCAAATATCCTATCTCAGCATCTGAAAGCAGGATGCAGAACCCCAGCAGTTATTCTCTTCACCCCATCAATTGCATGTGTGTCCCCAAACTGACTGGAATCACACTTGAAGTCTAAATATTTCATTATGGATTTACAGTCCATAAATATCTTCTGGAATTTATGACAAATTGCCATGCTTATTAGGGGATATACATGGCAATATACATTGCATCCAACAGGATGGTGGTTCACCATAAGCCCTATTCCCAGTGCTCTCCTGGAACTACATCTATTTGCTCATCAGCTCTCAGAAGCTCCTGCTGAGGTGGGTTTTCTTCATAAGTGTTCACCAGAGAGGGTAAGAGGCAATAACACTACAATTATAAAAGCATGCTTTAAACCTACACTATACAAATACAATATCCTTTGCCAAACATTAATAAAATGAAGCATGGGCAGGAAAGAAAATGTGAATGTTTCACAAGGCCACCTTCTGTGACTGTAGAAAAAGTGACCAGTGATTCATTTAAAATCACACAAGCTTTCAGTAATGTGAAGGAAGCTGCAACTCTTCTACCTTTTGGCTGTAGCAATCAATGGTTCCTCAAGTACAAAATAGCCTGTCTGAACTTAAAAATCAAAAATGTTTCCCAGACATCTGAAGCAGAATATTTAAAAGGTTTACCAAGAAACCTACACCTCAGAACCTCAGAAATGCCTTCTGTGGTATAAATTCAACAGAAGTAGAGATGGCAAAAATTTAAAGCCAAGACAAACATTTCTCAAGGTCAGAAGGCAAATTTCATGTGTTACTGCTTCTTGGATATGGAGTAGCCAGTTCACAGAAAACCTCTCGATAAACAAGAATGTATCCAGCTTCAGGACAGTACCAATTTACTATGACATTTTCTTATATAAAGAATAATTTTTTTTATTTTAGAACATCAAAGAGAGGCAGTAGCAGTGATTTTTCTATTTACATAGGAAAATAATTTCTAAGTTTTTCATGAAGTTAAAAAAATATCCAATTTCAGGGAAAAAAAAAAGGCTTACAAACTCCAATTATTTACAACATGTGTCAAGTTCTTTTGAGATGACTTTTTGCCATAATGATCACATGGTTGGCTGGAGATGCATAACATATTGCCTATATTTTAAAGATGTGGAGATGAAGCAATTTTATGGTCCACATTAAGTTCTTCATACACAAAAATGTTCCTACTTCACACAATAATAATCCAATATCTATTTAATAAAAAAAGGTAAGAACAACTTTCAAACCCTCCACAGTCAAAATACCCCATGTTTTCAAAATGTTACAACAATCAGCCAAAAAACAGGACTAGACTGATCCAGAAGAAGCACAGAATCATAAGAAATGTTTGTTGGAAGGGACCTCTGGAGCTCATCCACTCCAACTCCCTACTGAATGCAAGGAAACTTCAGAGTTGGTTCAGGGTACACAGGGCCTCATCGAGTCACGTTTTGAAATTTGCAAGGATGGAGGTTCATAAATCTCTTTGGGCAATTTCCCCTGGGGCTCTCACACCACAGAATAAGCCTACTGGAGTATCCCATGCTTACAATGTACATCCATTGCCTCTTCTTGATACCCCACCCATATCTGAAAATAAGTTCATCTTCTATTCAGTCCTGTTTGGACAGCGGAATAGAGCAAGAGGAAAACTCCTCTGCTCTTGACTGAACAATCTCTGTGCCCTCAGCCTCTCCTTGCATGTTGTGCTCTCCAAGCTCCACCCATCCTCCTGGTCTTCTACTGGACTCCTTCCAGCCTGTTGACTGTGTTGTCTTGTCTGTCTGAGGTAGCCCAAACCTGGACATGGCATTGCAGGTGGGATCTGTCCAGTGCTGAGCAGAGGGAAATAAACACATCCCTCAAGCTCTCAGTTATGCTTTTGCCATTCAAATGTGTGAGTAGCCATTGATGCCAAAGGGGTACACTGGAACATGTTCAATTTGTTGCCCATCAGGACTTGCAGCATCATCCCATGGTATCTGAGGCTGTTTGTTGCCAGTGCAGGACTTTGTGTTCATCTGTGCTGAAGTTCAGGGTGTTCCTGTCAAGCTCCCTGTGAACCACAGCCTTTCTCTTCAAATATATCAATAACAACAATTTTCTCATCCATCCCAGTTCTGTGACATCTATTAACCTGTGAATGTGCAGGGGAGATGATGAAGATTTTCAACAGGATTGCTCCTGAAGATGACACTGATACATGAAGACAGGCACTTGTAACTGTCTGCCCTTGTCCAGGGGTGTTGGACTCCAGCAGTCCAGCCATGTCTTCCACACACCTTATTAGGCCATCATGCCTCACATTGACTATTAGCAGGACTGTTTGTGCTTAAACTCTGCCTTTTTTGAAATACCACAAAACCTATTCCTGTCCTCTCTTGCAGTGAATCAGCCTTGACAGAAGTCAGTTTAGGGTGTTCAGTCATGATTTGCCCTCTGGTTCACCATTTTTTGCTTTTATTTTTGTGTCTCAGGAGACACAAACATTATCTGTAGTCTTTCTAGGAATAAATGTGAGGCTGACCAGCCTATATTTTCCCAGATTTTCCTTGCATTTTTCAAAGATGGGAATGGCATTTGCTTTGTTTTCCCAGTTACTGAAAACCTACCAAGTCATCACAGCTTTTCTAAGATTAACAGACGACAGCTTTGGTGCTTCATCTCTGAGATGCCTCAGCACTTGATCCCATGGACTTTTGTGTATCCAGCTGATCAAAGTTTGGTCACCAATTTGATTGCCCCCTGAAGTGGATAGTACTTCTTTCTCCACAAGAACACACTATGCCAGTAAGGATTAGGGCAAAGGAGACACTAGCATCTCAGCCTTTTCTGTGTTCTTTGTTCCTCCCATCCATGCCCAGATAATTTTTTTATATTTGTCCTTGGTTGTCTGTTCCATTTCCATAATCTTCCTTTCTGCTTTTGAGCTCAAGAGTAATCTGTTGAGCCATGTTGGCCTCCTGCAAAAGCTGCCTGTCTGCTTATCCATTTAATCAGACTGTTATACCTTGAGGAGATTGTCCTTGACAATCTATCTCGTGCTTCCTTTGCCCCTTCAGGCAGCTTCTTAAGGGATCTTAAGGGAACCAAGGCCCTGAAATAGCCAAAATTGTCCCACTGAAACCTGGTGTCTTTGCTGCTTGTCTTTTTTATTTCCCTTAGGTGTTTAAATTCAGCTTATGGTCACTGCAGTCAGAGCTCCCAATGACTGTCATTGGCTGGAGAATGAGTTTTTCCTTGTTTATGAGTAACAGGATCTGCAGACCATCTTTCTCTGTCAGTCTCACAGCTATACAAAATAATCATTATTTATGCCCTGCTCTGTTGCTCTCCTAGCAGGTATTGGAGTGATTAAATTCCCCCATGTTAACCAGAGCTTTCCTTGGTTATCCCTTGAGGGCATCCTTCAGGTTATTACAGGTTTTCCCACCTTCTTCCCCTTTTAACTTGTGCAATCTGTAGCAATCCTCCAGGTCTCATCTTCACAGCCTGGCTTTCCTAAAGATCTTCTGCTTATCCATTGCAGTGCACCACATCTTCACAATCTTAATTTTCCCATTCCTTCTTTTCACAGGATATTTTAGCCCCCTCCCTTTCTCTTTACCAGGAAGCACACATTATTTTAGGGGCACTTAAGATGGGATCCTTTTTTGCTCAGATCTCTTGTGAGACCATAGGAACCTCTCATATAGGCACACTAATCCCCTATTTCTCCCCTTAAGAGACAAGGAGAGGAATTCCTTATGGAAACCACCATAAGGATAGCAAGAGTCATTGTGCTGCTTCTGTACCAGATACATCCCATTTCTCCATGGCAGACCTTCCATGCCCCTTGAAGAGCAAGTTCCCAGGGACATGGCAAAAGACTGTCTGAGAGCACAACCAACCCCAGCAGCAGAAAACAACCTGCAGGCTGCATGTCCTGGTGCCCCAGGTGTTCCCTCCATCTCCTGGCTGCCCGGTTTCACCAACACTCAGCTCTACAATGAATAACTAAAACCTGTCAATCCAGAGAGAGAGAAATGTGTCATGACTGTTGGCATTACAGCAACTGACAAATTAAAAAACTATCTCAGAAATAATTTGATTTTCATATAGTGAAGGACAACATTTTCTTTTAAGTTAGAGAAATGAACGGCTCCTGGTTTTGCTATGCCTACATTAATTATCAATCCAGGACAGCAGGAGCTGTTCTGTAATGTGAACATTTTGGTTTCTGCATATATCCACTTAAAATATGTTTTAGGGGCTTTATTTTAGAGGGACCAAATTAGCATCTGGAGTCAATTAGGTACCTGTGGTACATTTTTCGAATTAATTTTCTGCCAAGACGAATACAGCTTTTTCTATCAAATACTGTTGTGTGCTGTAAGCCCATTTGCTTAAAAAATGCACCAGTTGAACCCAAAATACCTATTCATCCACAGAATGCCTTAAATTCTTACTTACAGAGAATTTACTTCTTACTTCTTACACGCTGAACCATATCATTTTATGTTCAATGCTACAGGCAATAAAATGTTTACAGTTTTATAGTTGTTGCATAATTGTGTCATAACTTTTTAATTTCCTTTCATGTTAACTATGGGAAAAGTCCTTAGACAATCCTTTCACACAATTTTCTTCAAAATATTGCCAAAGAACAACAAAAGAAAGTAATAGATAAAAACTTGTATTTTGGTTGAAACCAGTAAAACAATTTATAACAATTCTGTGATTCTGATTCTGATTCAGTATAACTTCTCAGAAAAATTTAATATAGAAAGAGAAAAAGGAATTACAGGAGCTATTCTTCAAACAAATCAGAACTGGAATATATAAGCATTGAGAAGTTTTTCAAGGAAAATAGTCCCACTGACAGACTGGGGAGGGTACAAATTTATTTATTCAAGTTTTGATTTCTGAATTCAGTCATGACAGATTTATTTCAAGACTGATTTTTTTTTTAATAATTAAAAATTCAAAAGCATCTGAAAAAATAAATGTAAGCAGAGAAAAAATTTAAACCTGCCTCTTGATAAATAGTTTATTACTGATTTTTTAGGAGGTTTTGTTACTGGGGTTTCAGGTACGTATCTCAAGATCTTATTGAACACTGGAAGCTTTCAAGGTCACAAGAAAACATGGGAAAAGACTTCTGTTTTCCTTGATTACTGCAGGACCAGCTGTCCTGCATTTAACCCAGGCAGGCACTTGTTGAATACTCTGGAGGATGTTCTGGCTCCTTGAGAAAGTTATTAGATTTATCATCCTTTAACGAAGAATGCCTCTTTTAAGTATATTTAAACACACCTAACTCAAACCAGATTTGCTTGGTTGCTTATAAAAGTTTTTTTGTTGGGTTATTTTTTTGCAGTTTTTTTCTGTTTGCTGCTAACACCTATTTGATGATTTATTATTTCTTTCTGACAGGTATTGCTCTTCATTACTACTTTATTCATACT
Organism: Notiomystis cincta; assembly: GCA_013398075.1. Classification (NCBI taxonomy): domain Eukaryota; kingdom Metazoa; phylum Chordata; class Aves; order Passeriformes; family Notiomystidae; genus Notiomystis; species Notiomystis cincta. The sequence continues at coordinate 165,571 of VZRX01006186.1, forward strand.
TTATTCCCATAATAAAGGTACACACTCACCTTCCTAAAAATACCCAGCATGGGCTGAGCTTATGTGTGATGTTTTAGTGATAGTGAGCCTTGGCTCTTATAACACTCCCCAATTTCTTATTGAATTTTTGCATTGAATCAGATTGGATTCAAAGTAGTTATTTTTCACTGAGGAAGAATTATATTATCAGACATATTTTTATTATAATACAACATAACCATCCTTCCCAAGCCTACTGAAATCCATGTAATCTACAATTTATACTTTGTATAACTTCTTTATTTCTAGTTACATAAGTTCAAATTGAAGCCTTTGCACACTAAAAATACAATACAACTCTTGTGTGACTCATGTGTCTTAAAGCTAAGGTGATGAAAGCTTTTTAATGCAGGAACAGGACAGGCCAAACACTATAGCTTGTATGTGAGATCTCAGGCATCCTCTCCAGAAAGTTTCACCTGTGATGCTTTGGATGCTGAGATGGGAAGTAATTTCCCGAAGTATTCCCCATTTCTTACTGCTGATTTCTGTGTGGCCCTGTGAGAGAGTGTGCAGAGCTCCTGCTCCTCAGCCAGGACAAGGCTGCTGCTGCAGCACAGCTGAAGCAGGCAGCAGCTGAGCCCTGTGGGACTGGCAGAGGGACAGGGGCAGAGAGAGACCCCCCTTCCCACCCACCTGCTGCCGGTGCTCCCAGCCCTCTCCTGCTCACCACCGCACCCTCCTCGCTCTGCAGGGAGCACGCAGGGCAGGGAGTGTGCCTGTGGGGTAGGGAACTCAGAGCAGCAGTCCCACACCAGTGCTTCAGCAGTCTGCTCTGCACTGAAATATGTGCTTCAGGACACCATTCCTTAAGTGGTAATTGCCAGCAGCCCAAGGCAACAAATTAGAAATGGCTGTGATGAGGCTCAGTGGAAGGGAAGAAGCAGAGAGAATACTAGATGTGTGGAGGTTTTGTGCAGTAAAATCAGCATGTGGGGACATCTGAAAAATTCCAGAAAACCTCAGAAGAAGACACACTCAGGCTGGAGAAAGTGATAGGAAAGGACTCATTTAGTGGCATAGCTAAGAAATTTAAAATTTTAAGTCTTTCATGCAACTGGGGAGGAATGTGATTGATTTAAACTCTACACATACTTTTATTTTACCTTTTTGCTGGTCAGCCAGTATTTCAGAAAGCCTGACAAGGACATTGTGTACAGTAGGAAAATTACTTATGGGACATTTGGGCTCAGCTGTTTTTGAGAGTATCTGAATCTTAAGGGTAGACAGAGCATTAATAATATATTACTGTCATAAACCACTTATGGCATGAATGGGAAGCCTTTCTGCATTCACTGTCTGCCAGTTTTATTTGCTGATTGTTATGCAGGTCTATAAGATATTGATTTATTTGCCTCTGCAAAATATAAAAGAAGATTAATATGAATACTTCATTATTCAAGTTTTTTGTCACAGTCATTTTTTTCTCAAGTACTCTGCTATTCAGAAAGGTAAGATAGATCAATCAATTATTTATCCAAGAAGACCATGCAAGGCAACCATGATCCCTTCTTTCTGTGCAAAGAGTTTTAGGTCCAAAAACCTAAAGCATTATCTGACATTGAGTAAAACAAAATACAGCAAAACATAACAGAGTGATTGAAGAAAAATGGGAAAAATTACCCATAAGAGAAACATGTAAGGGGTTAGATGTCAGTCTCTGGGTCTTCAGCTTTGCATGGCACAATAAGCAAGGACAAGTGGAGGCCACACTCCCAGAGAAGTGGCTCTTCCTCAGCTTGTGTAAGCCAGGCTGCCCAGCCTTCAGCTGGCCTGAGGTAAACACAGCCTCCAGCAGCACTTCTGTTCTCTTACATCTTGTAGAGAGATAACAGTAGGCACATGCTTATTTTCAAATGAGGTGTAAGTTTTCATTTGTTATTAGAAGTCAACTAAAGTTATCTTTAAATTGAAAAACAGTTTGTAAGCCTTTGTCTTGTTCATCCTTTTATCCATTTTGGGAAAATTCCACCATTTTGATACATAAATTTCCTAACATATCTTGGAGACTCTGTACACTTTGATTATAACTTGGCAGAGCCTTATTTTCTATTAGAAAGCTAAAAGACTTTTTCTACAATGGGTCCACAATCCTATTACAGCATGGGAGGCCTGCTTTGGGTTAACAAATGACATCATGCATATGATGGCATTTAAAGAGAAGTCTTGACTTTTGTTAGTAAATTGAGATGTGTTTCTCACTGTGAAGTCTGACCTCTCTATGGAAGCACTGCAACTGAACAGCTGAACTAGTTTTACTGTGACATATAGAAGCAAGCTGCTTAAATACTTTCTTTAGCTTATCATCAGTTGCAAACTGTACTTTATTTTCATACATTATTCCAGCTCATCTCCAGTATTTACAAAGTTTCAGCAGGCTGGATTAGGACATTAATGGCAACTGTGCATCCATGGCTCACAACAATTCTTCTGAAGATGCTCATGAGGAGGAGAGGCAGGCACTGATCTCTTCTCTCTGGTGCCCGGTGACAGAACCCAAGAGAATGGCCTGGAGCTGTGTCAGGGGAGGTTTAGTTTGGATATTAGAAAAAAATTCTTGTCCCAGAGGATGGCTGGGCCCTGGAACAGGCTCCCCAGGGAATTGGTCACAGCAGCAGCCTGACAGAGCTCAGGAAGTGTTTGGACAATGCTGTCAGGCACGTGGTGTGACTCTTGGGGATGTTCTGTGCAAGGCCAGGAGTTGGTCTTGATGACCCTTGAGGGTCCCTTCCAACCCAGCATATTCTGTGATTCTGTGACAAAGTGGGATCATCTTAATCTGCTCGGCTGCCAATTGCAGAGTCAAAGGAGAGAAAATGTTAGTAAAAGGTTTTTGGTGTCCAGGTGAATAGTTATGTCAGTATTGAGAATTAGATCTTCTAATAAAATCCACTTTTTGGTTATTTTTAGACTGTCACTGTAACTCAAACTGCTGTAGTAATAGTATTTAGTGCTTTAACAGGGATAAACTAATTCTAGAATTTAAGAGAATCCATAGGACACTGTTAATCTCAATTGTGTCTTTCTCAAGGCTTTGTTGCTACAGGTCTGCAAGGCCTTTCATGTGTTTCCACTACCTCATTAACACAATATTACTTGCTATTAGCAGGAGTTTTGTAGATGCAGTGAAGCGAATACAGAGCCATTAAAATATATGAGTCCCACATTAACACATGCTGAGGCTTACTGTTTCCTTCCACATTCAGCTAAATATCTGCTGAACAGAATACAACAGACACAGGAAGATATTCTTAACTATACACATAAGGAATTAATTTTATCAAATGCTTATTTTCCATTTTTCTGTGCTTTCAGCTTGACTACAACCTCATGATTCTTGCTGCTTTTTAAGTCACTTTAATTAATGTCATGTTTTCCTTTGCCAATAAATAGCCTCTGAGATATTTGTTTCCATTTTTAATGTTGAATAGAACTGGCCTCTTTTCCACAAGAATTCTTTGTTTTATCAATTTCCTTTTTCATAACATCCATTCTTCTTCAGAAATGCTGTCTTGAAAAAAAGAAGATGAGGCTGGCTACCACCACATTATAATTAACAATCTTCATCTCTAGACCCTAAATTAAAAAGTGAGTTTCTTGTTTTCCTTCATCTGTGGCCTGAAAAAAACAGTACTTCAGGGAAGAATCAGAGATGTAAACTCTGGATTCAAGTTGCTGCTATCTCACCCTGGGCAAGGCACACATCCAGATGCAATACTTAAAAACTGTATTTCCCTTGGAATAGTCTATCAGCTACACTGTCTATTGTCTCCAAAGTCTGGGTCCTGTAGATGCTATATAATTCACAGAATCACAGAATAGTCAGGTTGGAAGGGACCACACCTTCCTGCACAAGCAGGGTCATCCTAGAGAGCACAGGGTTGTGTCCAGACAGTTCTTAAATACCTCCAGTGAGGGAGACTCCACAACCTTTCTGGGCCACTGTTCCAGTGCTCAGTCACCTGCACAGTAAAAAACCCCTTCCCCATATTCAGGTGGAATTTTCTGTGCCTCAGTTTCTGCCCATTGCCTCTTGTCCCATTGCCTGGCACCACTGAGCAGAGCCTGGCTCCAGCCTCTTGGCACCCTCCCTTCAGATAATTACAGACACTGATGAGGTCCCCTCTTAGTCATCTCAAGCTGGAGCAGGCACAGCCCACTCAGCCTCACAAGAGAGATGCTCCAGTCCCATACTCATCTTTGCACTCTGGACCTGCTGGACCTGCTCCAGGAGCTCCAAATCTCTCTTGTCCTGAGGAGCCCAGAACTGGACACAGCACTCCAGATGTGGCCTCACCAGGGCTGAGTGGAGGGTCACCTCCCCTGACCTGCTGGCAATCCTGTTGCACCCCAGGATACCTTTGGCCTTCCTGGCCACAAGGACACACTGCTGGCTCATGGACAGTTTGTCCACCAGGACCCCCAGGTCCTTCTCTGTGGAGTTTTTCCAGCAGGTCAGCTCCCATCCTATACTGGTGCTTGGGCATTATTCCTCCCCAGGGGCAGGACCCTGCATTTGCCTTTGTTGAATTTCAGATGGTTCTTCTCTGCCCATCCCTCTGTCTGTTGAGGCCCTTCTGAAGGGCTGCACGGCTCTCTGGTGTATCAGCCACTGCTCCCAGCTTTGTGTCCCAACACATTCTCCTCATGTCTTGCATATAGAGCCTAGATGTTGCTCAGTTACGGATTTTGGGGACAGAGGTGTCCATGGTTGGACACTGCCACTCTGGTTTAGTGATACTTAGGTTTCCTTTGCAGTCATCAGGCATTAGCATTAAGTAATCTCAAAACTGCTACTTACACTTTCATTTATTAGAGCTCAGTTCTTCAGCTAGGCTACCCCAGAAGTATTCCTGGGGCTTTTAATATTCAGATGTTCACCTGCTACTGCTCATTCCTAACTTAATGCCTTTACTAATGGTTGCTGTCCCTGGTCCAGGAAAATATGAATTCCAATATTCATACAAACAGAGAAGCCTGAATAGCAAGAGTCCCTAACTAAGCCCATGTGCTAGGAGCATGTTGCTGGGAAATGACAGACCATGATCTTTCTCCCTTTTCCTCAAGACATGGGATCAACAAGTGAAGTTAGTGCTGGTCCTGGCCTGATGATCCTATCAAGAGTCAAGTATGACCTAATGCTCCAAGCACCCCAGTAATGTCATGGCTTCATGTTCTGCATGTGCCCAGCAGTCAAAAGGCTGTGGTATCAAGGGGCAGATGAAGGGAAGCTACACAAGAAAATATAATACTATCCTTTTCTTATTACCTCCTTTACACTGGTACTTAAAAGTAACAGAAGATTTCATTCTTTTCCTTTAACTCCCATGTGTGTCCTATACAGTTCTGGTTTCTAACCTTCCCTTTGCTGGAGTTTAGATACAGGATGCTGGAGCACTCCTACAAACACTCCTTCAGTTAAGGTTGTGCTGGTCTCCTGTACATTGACTTTGCACTTGTGCTAATGTTCTCTTGTCCCTTTTGCCCCTTTTCTTGTTATTTTCAGTGGATATCCACATCCCTTATCTTTTGCCCAGAACATAGCCAACAGATGCAGGTTCTCATTTATCTCAAGCAGGCCACAGCTCCTTCACTTTCTGTACCATTTACTAGTTACCCCTAATCCCTTCAGCACTTTCTTTTGCCCTGCTATTTCACAGAAGAGTTTATATATGGTAAATTGCTTTCTGTCTGCCTTCCCATTAAGTTACCATCTGTTACACATTATCCTCAAATGCTATTTGCAGTCCAGCAAACTTCCACTAAAAAAATATGGGCTATTTCCCTTAATTTTCTTCTTTACTCTAGATTTGGCTCTGGATGGAAAGCATATGTGCAGCTGCTCAATGCTTGTTCAGAGGTTGATCTTCTATCTCAAGGCTTTATCTTCCATTTCTTTTATCTTTCACTCAGTCTCCTGAATATTTGCTTTTCTTTTTCTCTCTAGTGAAGAATAAGCATGCCTACAGTCTCTCTGCAAGGATCTGCAATATCATCCAGCCTCTACAGTTGCCATCAAGTCAGATATCAAGGTAGGCATCCTTTCAGCTTGTGCTGTGAACTCACTTGCCCACTCAGTTACTTCAGTGAAATGTGACAAGCTGCCAGGTGAAATGTATTTCTGTGTTTTAACATTTGCTTCCACAGAACATTTTCTTCCCTTGCCTGTGTGACTTTTTATTTGATCCTGAACCTGTAGCACACAGTGACTTTCCTGTAATCCTTCAGAGATCCAGCCTGAAGCTTTTCATTTTGCCACTTCTAACTAAAAGCTGCAGGGATCCACACAGCCACAGCTTTCCTCCTGCTGAGGGGGGCAGATGTGTCTGTCTGTTCAACATTGTCCAGCAGTGTTCCTGTAGCCAGCCAGACCACAGGCAGCACCACGACCACCACCCTCCCTAGCTGTTATTCCTCTTTGTACTAAACAGAAGATCACTATTTCAGCTTTGCAAATTGTTTTTTACAAGTGGTAAAACTTCCAGAATCTGTTCAAAAACTTATTCCTTAGACCAGGCTATTTTTCTGTGAGTTATTTGTATCTCTGCATTGCAGATGGTACACAATTTGTTCACTGATCTCACTCTCAAGAACAGTGTTCTTTCCCTCTCTTAACTATGTATAGCTTTTTCCTCTTGGCTTTTTACCAGTGGCCTGGACCCCAAAGGTTTCCTCATCTGTCATTTCATTGTCATAATTTTCCTCTGTGTGCCTCGTGCCTGATTGATTGCCCTTTGCTATGAGCATCTTTTGCTTGACAGCAAGTGGATACAACAACAGAGGTGATCCTTCAGACCTACAGTCCTAGTGGAGTTCAAGGGCATTACATTGGGTAGGGTCAGGTTCTCCCTTCTGTGGGCTGAAGGCAGATTTGGGACTATATGAGAGAAACTCAGTTGTCCCTTTCCTTTGGGGACCAGGGTACTGCCAAATCCATCCTTCTAAAATAGTTATTGGAAGAAAACTTTTAAATTCTGCAGATTTATTTTCCTTTCAGCCTCCTTCCTGTATTCTGAGCATGGGAAATGTATTTATTTTACATTTACAGGGTGCTGTATCAATGTGTCCCTGCCCTCTGTTGCTTTATTATGATTATGTCAGAAACATGCTTCTTGCCTTCCCAAAGATAAATATGCTCTGAAAAATTTTACAAAACCAGTGATACAGATGGCAAAGTATGTATGACAGAAGAATGGAAAAGCTTCACAACTACAACTTCTTTCCAGCTATTTCTGCAGACAAATGTTGTTGACAAAATTCTAAAAATTTCAACTCCTCTTAAAACTTTTTGTTATAAAGTTAGAATGATGGTATTAGAGTAAATAATAAAATAGATAATGTGAGAGTGACTGATATTGGGATATCTCTTATTTTGTATTAGCTCAGTATTTTTGGAACATCTCTGATGTAAATGAAGGAAGTACAAGAATCTCAAGAGATATGCCATTAGCAATGAATGAATACTATTTTATAGGGTAGAGTTGTCCTAATAAAGATAATTGCAAGTATGGCCTCAGAAGCTGGGATTTCAAGGATAGATTTGAAGCACTGCAAGTTGACATTTTGGATTCTCCTTGCATGACAGTTTGGACAAATTAAAATACTCATAGATATCCAAATAATTCCCTCTCTCTCCTTTAATGAAATTTTCAATGGATTTTATATAAATGACCCTCCTCCCAATATTCATAGTGGCATTAGAGAGATCAAGAGGCTCTAAAAGTGACACTTTCTGCTCCCAGTGGAGTTGGTGGCAGAATTTCAATGTTTTCAGGACATGTTGATAGGGAATATAGGTATGGCAGCTTTCAGCAGATTTATTTAAATCCAGCACTCTGTTATGTTGAAACTTCTGGTTCTAGGTTACACACAGAACTTAAAATCAAACTTAGACTTCATTGCCTTTTTATTCCCTCCTTTTGGCATGTTCTTCAGTATCTGGGCTGCTTCAGGTCACAGAAATTGTGTTTAGTTTAAAGGGGGCTGTAGAGTGCTATCTTGCTCAGAGAGATTGTGGAAATCCACTCTTTGGTTCCCTGCATATCTGACTGGAGTCAGACCTTTAACATGCCATGTGTATGCAGTGCATGGCCTGCATACACTTTTTATTCAACACAGGCAGCACAGAGAATTACTGAAATTGCATCCCATATATATATAAGGGTGCTGACCAGTGAACACTGTTTTTACTGGACATTTAAATCTTCAGTCCAAAGAAGAGGGGTCTTTCTGTAACTGTAACACCACCTTACAAGGCAAAATGCCATGTTCTTTTTACTGTTGTTTGAAGGAAAATTGTAGGAAAACTGGATATTGACTGGCTTTCTACTTCACTGTTATGTAAATCTATTCTGGCTTGATTTTTCCCCCTCAAGTACAATCCCCAACAAACAAATGGTCCTTAATCCTGCCTGCTTTTAAGCTGTGAGCATGTCCACATGAGTGTTTTCTTCAGCTGTGCTGAGCTCCATCCTATCTTCAGTCTGACCTGAGGCAGTAGAAGACAACGTGCCTGAGTGTTTCAAAGGTCATTTCATGTTGTCTATGATGGCTGTAAAACTGTCAAACACAACAAAATAATTGGATTGTTTCCATAGGGACTACTGCCCCTAGAGAAAGTAATGCCCACAGGATGGGAGTTCAAGGTTTTTTGTTCCTGTGATCTGGGCTCTGGGGTGATGTAGGTGAGCTCAAAATCACATCAGTAAATTATAAATCATCTGTATTGTCTCTCTTCAAGAAAAATTATAAAGTGAATTGCACTGTTTAGGCTATTCTCTCATGCTATTTTCAAGAGGAATGTTGAGTGCAGTGTCACCCTAAAGGAAAATGGTTCCCAGTTCAGACAAAGCATTAACAGCACTGTCCACAGTCACTTGTTCCTTCCTTCATTCCTGGTGTCTGTGACTTGTTCAGGTAGAGATGGACAACATATTTCTTCTCCAATAGTATCTTGCTATTACCAACAGTCTATTTATGGAGCTGTGCCCACCAGCCACTGATAACAACACTGCTGACTGTGATCTCCCAGGCTTTGCTGCTTTCTTGGCCCTCTCCCAGCAGTGCAGACACAGAAGGGCTGGGAGTGGACTACACGCCCTTCCCTCTTCCCTGCAGCCAGTGGTCATTCTGCTTGCTCTGCTCTTTGGAGTGCTGGAGCAGGGCACAGCTGCTCAAAGTGTGGGGATGAACAAGGCTCTACACTAGCAAAAGAGAAAGTGGTGTGGAGTTACCTGGCCAGGTGCTGCTAATAAATGCACTGCTGAAGCACTTCCTAGTGCAGCCTCCACCGTGGAGCATCACCAAGGGCAGTCCCTGAGACCAGACTGGTGGGGAGAAGCACTAGACACAGGGGAGGGGTAAAAGGAGAAACTGAGACCCTGCTGGGAAGTCTTAAAGAAGTTTTCTCTAACTCCACACAGCTGGGTGGATTCTTCAGTTGACCCGTGGCAAGTGTGCTCTTTGTAATACTGTGAAAAGTTCTGTGTCTCCACACATCATGGACAGGCAGGCTGCTCTTGGAAAGAGATAGACATGAAAACATCAGAGTTCACTGTTGTCAGAGTTCACTGAATGATGTCCAGAGCTTCCCAGCTGAAAGGCAGCAATGCTTCACTTAATAAGATGTGCAGTAGGTGAAGCTTTCTGAGGCAGAAGCTTTGAAGGTACTCCTTGGAACAGCCCCACAGGACAAACAAGCACCTTCCACCTCCTCCCTGACCACACAACAAGTAACCTGCACACAATACCTGACCATGCAACAAGCAGCTGGTTTCATTGATTAAATCTTATCTGTTTTCCTCAGCTCCTCAGGTGTTTGTTATTATTAAAGGGAGTCTCTGCACCGTCATGAGCTATTGGGCTGTAACTCCTGAAGATGAAGATCAAGGCTCACAGGCTACAGCTCTGCCTCCTGTACCAACACCCTCCACCAAAAGATGTTGCCAGGACTGGGGAACAGGAGAGACTGAGACCTGTGTCTCAGATGCCTTGAAAGGTTGCTTACAAACTCTGTCTTCACAGCACATTATTTAATTTTGTCTTTTAGGAAATGCAGGGCTCCAGCTACCTTTTCCCAGGGCAATTGGGATAGCCAATTGATACAAGAATTGTCTTTTTTCCACATTACTAGAGATGAGGTTTGCTACACAACCTGTTTGCCCAACAATTTGCATGCAGGCAATGCAAACAGACTGTCAATTTTGTTTTCCAAGACCTGGTTAGGATCATTGTACATGCAGGTATTACAGTCTCTTACTTCCACAGAAGTCAGGCATAATTAGAAGATCTTGAGGTCAAAAAGGGAACATTAGGTATGATAATATATCTGGGAATATTTCAGCAGAGGAATAAAGTACTGTCTGTTCACTGTGTGATGGAAACACATCTTTGGCAACCTGGGGAACATCTGAAGATGGTATTTGGCTTCCCTGTCCACACCATGATGCCAATCTCCCAAGGCAAGTCTCCAGAGGGAGTGTCTGCAGCTCCACTGTATCCTACAAAACACAGATCTGTGATAATAGACAGGCTTTTTAATATCCAGCAAAGGTGAGATTCATTTCCTGGGGATTCAGCAGAGGCTCAGGCAGCTCTTAGCACGTGGACTTAGCAAAAGAGTAACAGGCAAGAAGAAAGCATAAGGTGCAGTGAACGAGCCCTGTGCTGCTGTGCTGCTTCCCATCCTCCATTCAGCCCTCAGGGAGCCCCTTGGCCAGGCTTCGTGGGACAGTCCAGGATCCCTGCTTCTCCCCAGACAATGTCTGCATTTCTGTGAGGTCCCATGGCAACTTAGACCTTGAACTGGTTCTCCTCTGAATATGGCCTTCTGCTTCATAGCTGTCTTTAAAAGAATTTACTGTATTTTGGGTTCATATGACTTTATGTTTAGGGACCTGATGCATATTTATAAATCTTTGGAAGTCCAAACTTTTTCATCATATTACCTGCTATGAGAAGTATTTGGCACACCTGTATTTTCCTAGGCTGGTCCATTGGTAATTTTTAACACACAGTGAGACCACACAGGTGCCTTGAGGGCTTTCTGAAGGAAGTCAGTCATGCCCATATCTCTGCAGGTAGGCTGCCTTCCCTTGATCTTCTTTTGCCCCTTTTGAGGATGTCTAGTCTCTGGCAAACACTGGGAGGAGCTGGGTTTCAAGGAGGGAGCCTAAATTTCACTGGATTGTGCAGCCGCAAGGAGAAGAAATCTGCTGCTGGTTTACCCAGGCTGCACACTTCCCAGGTGGTGCACAATTGTGATTATAACACATTTCTCTTCCAAAACATGAATGCATCACTAAATACATGTATAGAATAAGATTGTCTAGAGGAACAAGACTTGAAAAACATTGTTAATTTATAGGAGCAGCTGAAGGCAACCCATGAGAAAACTCTGAGAAAAATGGGATTATAGTGTTTTACCCCATGTGCTATGGTATACTTCAAAATTTTAAAACAACAAAGACCAGCTGTTGAAAGCTGCAAACATCGTCCAGACACTAAAAAGTTGGGAAACAGTTGGCTTTAGTCTATCTTGTTTTACACATAGCTCGTGACTGAGCTGCTTTGATGCAAATTTTTGTTATCTTTGTCAACACAATTTGTTTACAGTCTGGACACATTTACCAAACATTTAATTTAGCTGTAAAAGTGAATTTCTGGAAGCACAGTCACAAGGCAAGCAGATGCAACATCAGTGACTTCAAAGGATGTGTGTCTTTTTTTAATAGAGTATTATACATGTTCCTGGCTAGTCACAATCTTTTCTCTATGAAACCTTTTCATCCCTCTTCTGCAATATACAGCAGCTTTAAGTAGAAATTAATTGCTTTTTACTCCATTTTGAGGCCCATTCACAATTTTTTGTTGGATAAGACAGAAAAAAAAACAGGTATTTTGCACATAGAATGCAATCCACCTTTTATTCTCTCTCTAACTTTTGTTGAAGCCATTTCTGTTGGCTACCTTATCATATAATCATAGAATCGAATCACATAGAATCGAATTGTAGAATGACTTTGGTTGGAAGCTCACTTAGCTCCAACTCCCAGCTGTGGGCAGGGACACCTTCCACTAGACCAGGTTGCTCAAAGCCCCATCCAGTCTGACCTTGAACACTCCCAGAGTTGGGGCACCTATAATTTCTCTGGGCAACCTGTTCCAATGCTTCACTACCCTCACAGAAACAGGTTCTGCCTTGTATCCAGTCTAAACCTACTCTCACCTTAAAGCCTTTCACCCTTGTTCTGTCACTACAGGCCCTTTTAAAAAGTCTCTCTTCATTTTTCTTGTAGGCTCCCTTCAGGCACTGAAAGGCCTAAGGTCACCCCAAAGCCTTCTCTTCTTCAGGCTGAACAATCCTTTCCTCACAGGAGTGTGCTCCATCTCTCCAACCATCTTGGTGCCCATCCTCTGGACTCACCCCAACAGGTCCCTGTCCTTCCTGTGCTGGTACCCCAGAGCTGGATGCAGTGCTACAGGTGGGTCTCACCAGAGCAGAGCAGAGATCAGGATTCCCTGCTCACCCTGCTGCCCACACTGCTCTGGATGCAGCCAGGACGTATTTGGCTTTCTGGGCTGTGAGGTATCATTTTGGGTCGTGTCCAGCCTCTCATCCACCAGCACCCCCAAGTCCTTCTCAGCATCCTTCTTATTCCTGAGGGACTGTAGGTGTGGGAAGTGGGCACAAGGAAGATATTTTGATTTTGATACTCCTTACCATGGCTGATGATACTTCAGTGTTATGGCTCAGTGACCCAGGTGCTGATTTCTGCAGACCAGAGTCTCACAAAATTTCATCAGAAACTGCAAATTAAATGCAAGTGGGAACACATGGGAACACAACAAATGGATTTTGGTTTGCAGCTGAAAGTAAAAAGGTCAGATATATTATTCATTCTAAGCAAACAGATGTAGAACGAGCCACACAAAAGCAAAGTCCCTCACAAAATAACACCAAATTAGAGCTCATATTTTTATGCATCCATTTTATTTGCATAGTAGCAAGAGTGTTTCCCAAAGGCAGACAGTTTTTAAGACTGTACTCAGACCATTTCCTATCATGAAAGTGACAGTATTCCAGAGAACTTCAGAAATTTGAATCTATTCCAAAGATTTGCAAAAACTGGAAGCTGCAACAGTGGCCCAGATAGGGAAAAGCCCAGCGTTCCTCAGTGCTGCAAGGGAGGATTCATTTCTGTTTGCTGAAAGCAGCTGGGTAATAAGAATCTGCACCACGCCCAGGAGCACTGTTTTACAAAGAAATCCTAGTTCTCCAGAAGTGGAACAAAATTATTTATTTACTTATTAAACTAGTTTAACTAGTTTACCTCTGCATCTTTTTCTCTGAGCCATTTGAGATACCATAAATGAAAGGCATTTTAGAACATAAAAATGACTGAAATACGTAGTATTTTTTGTATGGTTTACATATTTTTCAATCCAAATTTAAAAAAAACCTGAAATCGTCCTGACTGACTGTCAACACCCTAGAGTGTCATCTAAGGTGACGTTGTCGTTGTCCTAATACAGGAGACTCTGTAGTTTATGAAATTTTGGATTCTGGTTTTATTGTTATTGTTGCTGTGTAGAATAGCTCCCAAAAACCTAGCAGCATAATATCAAGCCAGGAAGGGGGCCATCAGGCCCATACAGGATCCACAGGGCTTTTCACTATTCCCAGATTGGAAATTCCCATCTGTATTCCAGGCTTTGATTATGTGATATCCCAACCTGAAAAACATTTTTAAAAATCCTCCTCTGCCTTTCCACCTCCCACTTTAGACTTCAGTGTAGTGAGAAGGTCCCAGATCTGTGGCAGCTCTCCTGCCTGGAGCAAAGGTGAGGGAGAAGTTGGTTTCCCTTAGGCCTGAACTCACTGCTGGCTCATTTTTTGCCCCATAGGGACAGCCTGCTCCTGAGATTTCTTTCTTTAAGAATGCCCATCCTTCCTGCACCCTTTGGTTTTTAAAGGGCTGTTTCCCAAGGTGCTCTCCAAATCAGCGTCCTGGGTAACAATCAGAAGGCTGAATTAATTCAGGGAGTGCCCTGGAAATATCCCATACCCAAGCCCCAGGGGGCAGAGACTTCCCTGTGGGAAGGGTCTGGTTGACATCCAGTCCTCAGTTCCCCTCAGAATGGACCTACAACACCTGCCCTTCTTAATACCTGAGGCTGGGATCTGTTTGGCAGATGGAGTGCAACTGGGACACCCTCCAGACAGATTTTCTTCTCTAGAGTCATCTGCCTGACCCCCTGGACCCCGGGCCTTGTACCTATTCTGTAAGGGCACCTGGGAGGGCCATGGGGGTCTGGAGGGGATTGTTTTGCCTCCCCCAGTAGGGACCCATTTACATTTACCCCCATCACCTACTAGGTGTCCTCCTTCTGCCACATGGCAAGAGGAGTGGGGCTCCTTTGACTCCTGCTGAGCTTCTCTCAGGTTGGAAGGGTGTAACTCACCCATTTATTTCTCTTTCTCTCTCCCTAATACTCCTTAGCCTTTCCACTTCTTCCTTAAGCTCTGCCACTAGACTGATTTCTCTGCAGCACTTCTGTTCTGAGTCAAGTTTCCCCACAGCCCCTCAGTTTAAATCCTGTTAGGCCAAATTTGTGACTGTGATGCTGTGCAGCATTTTCTGTCATGTTACAGAGATCTCATCAGTCCACAGTGAAAAACCAAGATGACCCCAGTGTTACCAGTTTGGGATAAGTAAGGCTTTACTTCCATTGGGTTTTATCTTACCTTGTTTTTCTGCTCCATTGCCTCCTAGATATAAGTTGGGAGTTTTGGCAAATATGAATGCTATTTAAAAGAGAAGAGCAGGCATATGGTGCAAAAAGTATCAGAAATATCTCTTTTTTTAAACAAAACTATCTTTCTCTCTAGGTCCATGCCTCTGATTGTTCCATTGGCCTTATTAAAGTTTTTATTTATATTATATCCAAGGATGAGGGAGCAGCCTCTGATAAAATAAGTAATAATTCATGGGGTGACGTCTCAAGATCACAGATAACAGTATATTTCCTCTGGATGTGGCACTCATCCAGATATTGTTTAGGACTATCTGTCTTGTCATGGGTATACAGGCTAGAAAACTATTTTGAAGAACTGCCTAAACCTAACCCTGATTCTCATCAAAACTCTTATTGTAGCTTATAAAATTTTTATTTACAGGCACAAGAATGACAGACATGTATCAATTTTTATTAAAGAAAAAGAGAGCCATTTCCTTGTAAAATTAACAAATAAGGTGGCATTTTAGTCTCTGATGTATTTGATTTTTTAGATCAGAGTGCTGAAACTTTCACTACAGAGAAGGCATTTTTGCTATTGTAACAGTTAAGAAACCATCTCACTGTCCCCTTATTCTGGAAACAAAAGATATCGTTGCTTTAGGAATCAGTATTCAGTATTTTCTCGTGCTCCCTGCTGAAGTAAAAAAAGCCTGGTGAATTTGAGTACAGTTAGAGTGCTGTGCCAGGTATTACAGCTGTTTCCCTCAGAAGAGGACAAAGGCTTCTCAAAGACTCCAAGGCACACAAAACCTTCTCCAGCAGAACAGCTTGTGCATGTTCCTATATACATATCTAGGTTTCCATCTGTGCAATGAAGATCAAAAGAACTGAGCAAATGTATACTTCAGAGTTCTCTGAAATAAATAGACCTTATAAGAAAAAAGTCTTTAATTGTTTTGCTCAGTTCAGGTTAGAGCTGAACAATCCCAGAGAATGCAGAAGACTGGATTTTATTACAATCACTTGAATGCAAGTTAAATTGAGTGGGTTTGATGTTCTTAATCAGTGGGTTTATATGAAATTTTTTTTAAAAAATTGATTCATGACATAAACAAGGCAACACTAACAGAAGTATCACTTATGACCTCCTTTTTATTGTCTCAGAAGTTGAGCAAGAACCTTTCTATATAAAACTATCTTTCTCTTTTATGGTCTAGTGGCACAGCAACAAAAAGGTTACTAAGAGAGCAGTTCAAGATTTTGAAGCAGAAAAATATAACTGTATTGCAGCCTACCCTAGGAATAGCTTTCTTTTAATAAAGGTAGCTTTGGGGCACTGTCAAATATTTGTACATTTTGTTTTAAGATTTTGGACCAATGTGATTTACAATAGTAAATTATGAAAATTCTTTCTATTCTCTGTCCTTATGCATCATTTGAGATTAAGTTTCCACCATCTTTGTCACAGTATTTCTATGATCTGTTAGCACTGGACTTCTATTTTTAGAGGCAATGAGAGAAGAAATAGTTAAGAATCTTAATATAAATAAAATATAAATATAAATAAATAAATATATAACCTAATAAAATAAGATTACTCAAGTCTTAAAAGCTGATGTAGAATGCTAAATTCTAAATATTTCTCTCAAATCCACAGGGCAATTTAAATCCTACCTGCTTTTTATTGTATTAAACTCTTTGTTGTAATAAAACCTGGCCAGTGTTTTATATTCTTCAGTTAAGTGTGATGGAATACAAGGAAGAATGGTTTCCTGAATGACAAAAATTAGAGTAATTCAGGATTCTGGATTATATAGCTTTCTAATAAAATGTGCAACCATCATAGTTCATTAGTTTTTCTGGGTTTGTTACCTTGGTTATGTGGAAGATGGTGAGCATGGAGCAAATCACTTGGCTCAGACATTGAGTCAATTATAAAAAAATTGATTTAGCAGAGGCAGAATTCTTTAAGGGATTTCAGTCTTAAATGGCATCAGATTGTAAATGTGGGAAGATTTCACAACATTTACTTCCTAGACAAAAAAAAATTGAAAATCTGTTACTGATCTGAGGAAGAGAGAGGAGGGAGTGGAGAACAGTATTGCAAGGCAATTTTTCTAATATTGGTCCAAGATCTTTTGAAGTTATGCAATCCAGCAGAAGACTTCAAAACCAGGCACATTCTGTATGAGTACAACAACACATCCTGTCTGTGTTTCAGCAAATTAATTGCTAGTAACATAATTAAGCTTTTAGTCACACAAATAACAATACATACATACAAATGAAAACTTGGTTTCAAACTCTCTGTGTTCACTAAAATATCTCCAGCTGACAATAAATATACCTGTTTCTATCCAACGGGAATATCCAGGTAATTTGCTTAATTTTATATATATCCCTTCACAAAAAGAAATAGTAATCTATATTTTGAATCAGCTATATTTTGCATGTAATCCTGGAAAGGAGAGGTACATGATTTTACAGCTTCAGTAAAATAATGGGCCAAGAAATGCAAATTTTGATTCATAAATTCATAGTGAAGTTCGCAGCTTTTCACTTAGTCTGCAGAAACCCCGTGCTGGCTTCCATTTCTTTCCTTTCCAGGAAAAATGTAATGTGCTCCATCCACCAATCCTCCTCCTTTGCTCATTTACACCTGGAAGAAGAAACAGGAGCCCTTTGGATCTATATAACTGAAGTCCAACAATTCACATTTCCCATCAATTGGAAATTCAGATGTTTTGCTTTCCATGACCATGAGGAGATCACCCATGCACAGGACTTCACAGAGCTGTCAGCACCACCACCATTACAGCCTCTGCCCTGGGGAAGGAAACACTGAAAGTTCCCTCAGGGCATGCCATAGCTTCAGCATGAGTCTGCTCACTGTGAGATGTTTCCATGCTGAATTATTCTCTGATGAATGAATAAGCTTTCTCCAATGAGTCAGCTGCAGAACAATAAGTGGAGTGCCCAGAATATTGTATTATGAACAACCACACAATTACTACCAGAAGGTTAAGGTGTTTTAAATTTTCCTCCCTCACTTTTGAAGCTACATCTGAATTTTTCTCTCTTGTGCTGTCCCTACAGGGTAGAAGTTATGTAATGATGCATTTCCACCCTTCTAAAGATTTTCATGCTGACAATGATGTTTACTTTGACCTATGGAAAGGTACCATATCTCTTAATTCTACTTTAATTTTTGACCTGCCTAGGAATTCCTTTCTATGAAATTCTTGCAATAATAATAGAATTATTAAGAAATCTAATCTAATTTCTACTTTATTTTTTTAACTGCTCTATTCATAATCACATAGGAGTAGTTAAATGTAATCAGAGCAGTCTAGCAAGTAACACTAAGTTTCACTAAGCAGCTGGGTGACGTGTTACTTTTATCTTTTGCAATAAGGACATAGCTTTTTGGTTGTCTTCCTGTTACACATTTACAATTGTCCATAGGTATATTTGTTTAAACATGCATGTAAATTATACCTGCAGTAGTGGAAAATAAATATCTAAGGGGAAAAGTCACTTTTGCTGCTGTTTCCAAAGCAACTACACAAGCTCACACCCCTTGAGGTCATGATGCTGGATGGCAGCAGCAAACACCATACAGATTCACAGATGCACTGGGGTTGGAAAAGGCCTCTAAAATCAGTTGTACTGAGTACAGTTATTAACCTAACACTGCCAAGTCCACCACTAAACCATATCCCTAAGTGCCACATCTATGCATAAACAGCTCCAGGGATGGAGACTCAACCACTTCCCTGGACAACCTATTCCAATGCTCAACAACCCTGTCAGTGAAGGAATTTTTCCTAATANATAAAATAAGATTACTCAAGTCTTAAAAGCTGATGTAGAATGCTAAATTCTAAATATTTCTCTCAAATCCACAGGGCAATTTAAATCCTACCTGCTTTTTATTGTATTAAACTCTTTGTTGTAATAAAACCTGGCCAGTGTTTTATATTCTTCAGTTAAGTGTGATGGAATACAAGGAAGAATGGTTTCCTGAATGACAAAAATTAGAGTAATTCAGGATTCTGGATTATATAGCTTTCTAATAAAATGTGCAACCATCATAGTTCATTAGTTTTTCTGGGTTTGTTACCTTGGTTATGTGGAAGATGGTGAGCATGGAGCAAATCACTTGGCTCAGACATTGAGTCAATTATAAAAAAATTGATTTAGCAGAGGCAGAATTCTTTAAGGGATTTCAGTCTTAAATGGCATCAGATTGTAAATGTGGGAAGATTTCACAACATTTACTTCCTAGACAAAAAAAAATTGAAAATCTGTTACTGATCTGAGGAAGAGAGAGGAGGGAGTGGAGAACAGTATTGCAAGGCAATTTTTCTAATATTGGTCCAAGATCTTTTGAAGTTATGCAATCCAGCAGAAGACTTCAAAACCAGGCACATTCTGTATGAGTACAACAACACATCCTGTCTGTGTTTCAGCAAATTAATTGCTAGTAACATAATTAAGCTTTTAGTCACACAAATAACAATACATACATACAAATGAAAACTTGGTTTCAAACTCTCTGTGTTCACTAAAATATCTCCAGCTGACAATAAATATACCTGTTTCTATCCAACGGGAATATCCAGGTAATTTGCTTAATTTTATATATATCCCTTCACAAAAAGAAATAGTAATCTATATTTTGAATCAGCTATATTTTGCATGTAATCCTGGAAAGGAGAGGTACATGATTTTACAGCTTCAGTAAAATAATGGGCCAAGAAATGCAAATTTTGATTCATAAATTCATAGTGAAGTTCGCAGCTTTTCACTTAGTCTGCAGAAACCCCGTGCTGGCTTCCATTTCTTTCCTTTCCAGGAAAAATGTAATGTGCTCCATCCACCAATCCTCCTCCTTTGCTCATTTACACCTGGAAGAAGAAACAGGAGCCCTTTGGATCTATATAACTGAAGTCCAACAATTCACATTTCCCATCAATTGGAAATTCAGATGTTTTGCTTTCCATGACCATGAGGAGATCACCCATGCACAGGACTTCACAGAGCTGTCAGCACCACCACCATTACAGCCTCTGCCCTGGGGAAGGAAACACTGAAAGTTCCCTCAGGGCATGCCATAGCTTCAGCATGAGTCTGCTCACTGTGAGATGTTTCCATGCTGAATTATTCTCTGATGAATGAATAAGCTTTCTCCAATGAGTCAGCTGCAGAACAATAAGTGGAGTGCCCAGAATATTGTATTATGAACAACCACACAATTACTACCAGAAGGTTAAGGTGTTTTAAATTTTCCTCCCTCACTTTTGAAGCTACATCTGAATTTTTCTCTCTTGTGCTGTCCCTACAGGGTAGAAGTTATGTAATGATGCATTTCCACCCTTCTAAAGATTTTCATGCTGACAATGATGTTTACTTTGACCTATGGAAAGGTACCATATCTCTTAATTCTACTTTAATTTTTGACCTGCCTAGGAATTCCTTTCTATGAAATTCTTGCAATAATAATAGAATTATTAAGAAATCTAATCTAATTTCTACTTTATTTTTTTAACTGCTCTATTCATAATCACATAGGAGTAGTTAAATGTAATCAGAGCAGTCTAGCAAGTAACACTAAGTTTCACTAAGCAGCTGGGTGACGTGTTACTTTTATCTTTTGCAATAAGGACATAGCTTTTTGGTTGTCTTCCTGTTACACATTTACAATTGTCCATAGGTATATTTGTTTAAACATGCATGTAAATTATACCTGCAGTAGTGGAAAATAAATATCTAAGGGGAAAAGTCACTTTTGCTGCTGTTTCCAAAGCAACTACACAAGCTCACACCCCTTGAGGTCATGATGCTGGATGGCAGCAGCAAACACCATACAGATTCACAGATGCACTGGGGTTGGAAAAGGCCTCTAAAATCAGTTGTACTGAGTACAGTTATTAACCTAACACTGCCAAGTCCACCACTAAACCATATCCCTAAGTGCCACATCTATGCATAAACAGCTCCAGGGATGGAGACTCAACCACTTCCCTGGACAACCTATTCCAATGCTCAACAACCCTGTCAGTGAAGGAATTTTTCCTAATATCAATCTAAACCTCTCCTGGTGCAACTTGAGGCCATTTCCTCCTGCTGACCACAGAATCACAGAATCAATAAGGCTGGAAAAGACCTCTGAGATCATGAAGCCCACACTATTGCAGATACAGTCCAGGATGCCACTGGCCTTCTTAGCCATGTGGGCAGAGCTGGATCATGTTCAGCTGCTGCCAGCCAGCACCCCCAGGTCCTTTTCCACTGGGAAGCTTCCTAGACACTTTTCCCAAGCCTGCAGCACTGCATGGGGTTATTGTGATCCTCGTGCAGAACCCAGCACTTGGCCTTGTTGAACCTCATACCATTGACCTCAGCCATCAATCCAGAGTCCAGATCCCTCTGCAGAGCCTCCCTGCTCTCCAGCAGACTTGGTGTCATCTGTGAACTGACCGAGGCTGCTCTCAGTGCCCTCACCCAAACCACTGAGAAATACATTAAGCAGAACTGGTCCCAGCACTGGGGAACACTGCTGGTGACTGGCTGCCAGCTGGATGTAACTCCATTGACTCTCTGGCCTGGGTCACCAAGCCAGTTTTTATCCAGTGAAACACTCACTCATTCAAGCCATGAGCATCTTTACAAAAGGAAGTTTCTGGTTCCATTTGCATCAAGTGCATTGGGAGGTAGAAGCTCTTTTTATGTACAGCCAGAGTCCTCACCAAAATTTGTTAGACTATGACCAGCAATGGTGTTTGTTCTCCTGAAGAATATTTATTAGTGTCCTTCAATTCTTTAAAATCCATCAGCAGAGGATGGACCCTTCCCATACAGTCAGGCAGTTGCCCTGGAGCAAATCATGGTTAAATTGCATTGCCTATAAACAAGCATTTGCCTTGACCTCAGAGTCAGAAAGCTTTTGCAGGTCAGGACTCACAGCTATGGAAACTAACATTGTCACTTTTTTTTGCCTTTTCTCTATGACAGCCTCATGGATGGACTATTTACAGTACGTATTTATTCACCTGACTCTTTTCAGATGTTATTTCAACTCATTAATTTGACTATATGGTTTTTTGGAACACCTAAATACATTCTAGAGTCACCTAGAGTTATATTTCTCATATGTTCAACTACTAATAAAACTGGAAGCCAAAACAAACTCCTTCAAGCTTTAGAAGCAGAAACCAAGCAGGGTTTCTTCAGGTATTTTTTCCTGGATATGGACAGACTAGTAAACCAACAGATTTATTTGGTATAAATAATAGTTCAAAGTTGCCAGCACTAACCACAGTTTATTGAGTCCTGTTACATTTTGCATCGTAGCAAGAAATATTTAGGAGAATCATGCCCCATTTTTATTCATATTAACACTGAAGACAGCTTATAAATATCTTGGGTTGTCTGGATTTTAACTGTACCAGCTAGACAAGCACTGGAAGGTTTGTTGGTAGAAACAGCAAATGGATATTGGTGTTTTCATTCCTATGGGTTATGTTCTTATCACGTATTTTTTAAATTAATTAAAAATTGGGATAGAAGAGCAACAACAGAATGAATAATGCTGGTGGGGTGACAGATTCTTTCCTTAAGATTTTGTCTGAATTCTTGTTTCATGCTCTGTATGAGTATACCAAATTCACTTTATTTATTTAAATTTTATCGGAGAAGAATTCTTTTTATCACAGAATGTGCTATGTCTCAAAAGAGAGAGAATGGGGAATAATCACAAACAAAAACATCTGGCAATACATTTCTTTTTTTTTTACTTTAAATGGATAACTCTGAGGCTTATTTTCAAAGGGCCTAAATGATAAAGTTCCTGAGAAAGTAAAGCTTTTGTGAAAGCACGTCCTAAGTATTTTGACAGACACATTTTGTTCTTTGCTAAAGAAATATAACTTCTAGCAATACTGTTTTTATTGCCCATTCTCAACTGGGATTGTATGTTGACATATGCACTATTTTCTCTGTAAACAAGTATGACTTCTTAACATCTGCTATGCTGTGTTATGAGGTCACCTAGTCCTGCAATGACTTGTTTAGACCAATACACCCTTGGGTTATGCATTTCTCTTTGTTATAATGGTGACTTTAACAATAGCACATATACCAAGTCTCTTCTGGCAACATTTTAGAGCATTCTCCACGCAATTTGAGAACCTTCTTACTAACAGTTTGCTTTGGTCAATAGCTCTTGGTTTTGTTTGAAATAAAGCTTATCTGGGTACATGTGCCCTATTTTCTGCACCCTTTCAGAGTCAGAGTTTTTTCCTTGGAAATATAAGTCTTTGTCATAAGTTGATGTTTTTTCAGATAACCATTCCCAACATACATATTTTAAAAAATAAGATCTAATGTCTCTTTATCAGACTAAATTTCTACTCATTTTTACAAATAACAAAGGATATCATTATCCTTCCTCTCACAAGAACTCAAACTTCCCTGTCACACGTGCAGACTTTTGGATGAAGATTCTGATGTTTGTTTCTGTTGCACTTACTCCACTGCCAGCAGAAGTTTCAGGGAAAGGAGTGGAGGTCAAGATTTTCATGAAACTTCTGGTACTGCTCTTGTAGAAGCTTATGAATAAAAGTTAGGAAAGGAATTTGATAATTCCATGCAACCTGTATTTTATCCTGGACTCAGAGTGGCCATTTTTCCATCCAAATTTGTATGGTTAAACTCCAGTTAGAGTCTATCCTTCAGAGTGAGTAGCCTTACTCCCCCCAAGCTAGATGGAGAGATAATATTCAGCATTTGCAATTCTGTATTAAAAAAAAGCCCATGGATATTAGAAAATTTTGTGATGAACATTAGTAATAGCATAATGTCAAAGGTAGAAACATCAGCTGCTTGTCTGCCTCTACCACGAGGAATAATGGGTGGCTGCAAACAACAGAAGGCAAATAGAATAATCCTAAATGAAGGATAATTTTCTCAGTATCAAGCTGACAGTGAAGGAAAGATTTTTGCTGGGGACATTGTTGGCTGCTGTTATTTCATCTTACTATTTTTTCTGAATTTTGGAGGGTTTTCTTGGAAAACTCCAGTAAAGAAAATAATGTCAAATAACAAGACTGTCAAGAATTAGGTTTTTTTATACAGTTTAACTGAATTATCATCAGCTGCTTTATTTCATAAATATTTCTTTGCTTTATTTTAAGTTTATGGCTTACCTAAGCAAAACTCTTTAAAAGTAAATATATCTTCAAGAATGCATATTTTCTCAGAGTCAAGCCAGAATTTTATAGCCTGTTCCTACTTTTTATTTCCACACTTCCTGAATGACAGCAGTATTCCTCTCAGGAGATTTTTGAATGTCCCATTAAAAAAAGGTAACAACCCAAAAATGTTGGGCAGTGGTCACTGGACATATGGAAATCTGGTTACACAAAGTCTGCTCCAAGCCTATACAGCTGGACAGTGGGCAGGTGCTGACTGCTTGTTAGAAGAGCTCTCTCACCCTTTTTTGAGAATGGAAGTGGACTCTGTGAGGACAGAGCTCATCCTGCAACTTACAGAGGGAAAAGTTTCTGGATGCAGGGTTCTCTTTTTTCCCCACAGGTAGACTCTTCACAGCAGCCTGCTGCCCAGACACTGGGAAGCATGGTTACAGCTCAGGCTGCAGAATCACTTGTTCCCACTTTGCACAAATGGATTCCACCTGGATCCCATGCCAGAAGTCTGCCATGAATTTCACTAAGCAGAGTCTTGTGGCAAGGCATTCTAGTCTTTTTGATATCTGTGCAAATTAAGCCATCAAGACTTGACATTACAACACTGGCATGGAAGGTTGTTTTTGCAATATTTTTCCTGTCTTCATTTTAGAAATCAAGAAAAAAAGCCTGAAGGCTTTTTTTAATTGTAAACTGTGATTTTCACCTCACAGTTCAACTAGTTTAGCTTTTATTCCCACAATGATGCATTACTCTGATGTAACCGAGGCCCTACATTGTTAAGAACATGGGCAAACAACTGTAGTCTGACTCCTACTCCTTTTTTTTCCCCTAACAATAAAACAAATGCAAAACACAGTATAAATAAGGGATAAAGATGTCCTTACAGAAGGAAATTAATTATGCTGACTGAAAGTGTAAACATAAAGCTTGCATAGAACTTAATCCAGTTTTGCAAGGCTCAGTTCAAGTCTTTACTAGTACAGAACATTGTTAAACTTACTAATGCCCATATAATACATGTGAAAGCATTATTTCACCTACAGAGGATAAATGCCTTGCTTACCTGTTGCAGGTAATTTTTCCATGAAAAGGATATGCAAATACATATTCTAATAGTTTTAAAGATGAGCACAAACAATAGTAGAGGAGATCAAATGGTTTACATTAGGGATTGCAAAACAGATTCTGTATAAAAGCTCTTCTGTGTCTCTAATCCCCAGAGTTCATCTATGCAGCATAATTTGACATGTACATGAAATATTGCAGACTGGCTTTCAGAGCAACAGACATAATGCAGGATCTTTTCTTTACTGAGAACTAAAAGCTGAAACCAAAATATTAATTTATCATATGGGGGTATCAACCCTACATCTTTCTCATTACAGTCAGATTCTAACAAAATTATCTCATCTGTACCAGCAGGTAGAACTTGAAATATAAAATGATGAAATACCTGAAAATTAAATAATTTAGTCTGTAAAGCAAATAACCCATAAAGGAAATAAACTTAAAAGCAAGATAAAACAATTTCTTTCCTTGCTCCAGTCAGAATTTAAAGGACTGGACGACAGAATTTGGATTGCTAAATCTAGTGTTTAGATGTCAAGTTCCAAAATAAGTTAGAAATTATAACTGTTTAAATTGTGACTCATAAGATGTGCAACAGCATGCTTGCTTTTGCTTTAGTCACATTCATTTAAAAGACATGGATCCTGCATCAAAAACATACCACATAAGAGATGTAACTTTATTTAGCTTATTTATATTTTTATACAAATTAAAAGGCAAATTTTCTTATTTAGCTTGAATGACAGCATTCTTTTCTCATATGTAAATTAATGTAATGATATAGAATAAGACCTTAGATGGTAAGATGCACTCAGATGCAAAGTCACATGAGAGTCCTACTTATATGATTCACATCATATCAAGACAATGGGATGCAGTAGATATTTCAGTTTGCATGAAATTGCATGCAGACACAAGTTTTCCATATTGAATATTTTTGCTTTTTGTACAACAGAAGATATTCCAGGCTTCTTTACATATTCACTACAAAATACCTCTGCTGCAAAAGTGAGTAGAGAGGTAAAAATTCCCTTTCCCAGTATGATTATTGTTACTGATAATTCTTGTTCTTCATGCAGGGATCAGGCTCAGCTTCACAGTACCAGCCCCATCTTCTCACATTCATTCACTCTGGGACAGAGGAAGAACGTGCCTCTGGCTCCTGTTCATGGTAATTTTGTTAGGGGCAAAACATCTAAGAAATTCCTGTTTATTTAACCATTTCTTCTTTCCTGCAGAGACTGATAAAAATATAGCTGAAGAGGGATGCAAGATGAATGAGTAAGGAGAAGAGAATGACTAGCTGGAAGTAGGCTGAGATGTTTTTTTAAAAACTGGCATTAACACTTGGAAAACATTAACATCAATCTGGAGTCTTAGCACGGCATCCACAAAGGCTAGCACACTGTACATAGATGTTCATGGTGGGAGATGGGGATCTGGAGACCCTGCTATTCTACAGGTTTTGAATACCAATCTCTGTACAGGAAGGATTCCTCTTCTCCTGCTGAGGATTTGAAGGCATGGACCTCCCCACCAAGATAATCACTTCCACCTTTTTGACTACAGCTCCAAAGAAGGAAGCATTCCAGTCTTTATACCAGCAATTCAGCAACCCAAATGTTCATTCATAAGTTGAGGTGCAACTTTTCTCCTACTTTTGCTAAGACTAAGATAAAATCTCCTACCTGTCAGAGAAAAATGCCAAGCTCTAGGCTAGCAGAGTGTCCTGTCCTGTCCTGGACCATATTCAATTTCTCTTCTTTAAACTTATCTATTTACTGGGTCAATATTCCACTAGGACAAGACTAGGTATCAGACTGCAAAATTCTTGGCTCAGTATTTTTTGACACATGGTACTGCTATAAAACAGAAAAACTAAAGGACACAACTTCCCACAGCTCCATAATACAGGATCCCTTTACTTTCTAGTTACCATTATTATTGTAACCTTAAAATAAAAATAACCAATCAAAGTACTATTTTCCCTACACTTTCCATCTGAAATAAGAAAAAATAATACAAGTCTTGTAGTGCAGAGTCCTGAGTTCTAAGAGGATTAAGAGGAATTTATTTGTATCTGTAGTGCAGAGTTGACTCACAATGCACTATTTTGAAGCCTTCTATGCTGGAGATCAGGTATTTCCTAGGAGATACCCAGAAAAGTGTTTGGTGGCTTCTCACATGCCTTCTGTTTTTAAGGTACTTGTGGCTGTGTGGAATTGAATGCAAAGATTCAGATGTCATCTTTCAGTGGTGTACTCATGAAGGCTTTACAATTTTTAAAAAATATTTTATTGGAGTGTTTTCACAGCCTGTTGAAAGTGAGAATCAACTTCACTGAAAAAGGCAGCAAAAAAATGTCTGATGGCTTTTGTGCTGCTTCATCTTGGTGTTTGCATCTCTGGCTCTGTAAAGAGTTTATATTAATTGCCTGAATTTCAGTGTCATTTATGTTGTAAATAACACATGAGATGCAGTTGTAAGATTATCACCCAATATAATAGTGCTCCCAAAGAAGGCAAATAAAAGGGCACAGGCTTTATCATTGAGTTTTCATCGATCTTTATAACCTCTCAGTGCTATGGTTTTAAGGATCTATATAACTTCTCAATGCTATAACTGTGATAAGACCTATGTCAAATGATATAAAATACCCTTACGCTTAAAATGTAGATATGGGAGAGCTAAAAGAAATAGAGTTTGAAATTAATTCACTTCCAGTCCAACAGAAATCTACAGAAGAAGAAAGATTATTATAAATATAGTATGAATTATTTGCTTTGGTTATGGAATGCAAAGTAAATCACATTGTAATGCACTCGATCCTTTTTAGATTTGTTAACTAATTTGTATATAATACCCTCTTCCTCCAGTAGGTTTAATTTCTCTGTATTTTTTTTCTGCTATATGTGTTCCAGCTACCATTTCTATTTAAAAAGTCTGTGTGTTTGTAGCCATGCAAAATTACCAGTGACACATTTTCTGTGGGGTGAGGGAGAGGAAAATAAGAAGATACTTTGTTCACACAAATAAGAAAAAATTTTGCAAAGACGATAATTTCTTTGTTCCCATTTTGTTTCAGCATCTTTTATAATCTTCCTGCAAGTCCTGATGTGTTTTAACGTTTGCTAATACCATTTCTTCCTGTAAGCACTTAATGCTATGCACAAGATTCCCTGACATCCTCACAGAGCAAAGCTCCTTCTGTCACCCGTGGAAGTCACAGCTCCATGCCAGTGCTCCCGAGCAGAGAATTTCTCCTGGCCATTCCCATACCATGTAGCAGATGATGCCATCACCAGAGTATGCCCAGATAATACCCTCCTGCTACTACAAGAGTTTGCCTCTCTGTTCACCTTTTATTTATTTTGCTTTTGATAGCATATATTAGCAATTGTTTTAATTTGTATTTGTCTCCAACACCCTGGTTTCTTAGGAAGCGAAGATATCTCCATACAGAGATATGAACATACCACCATTGCTGCCAGTACATAATGCATTGGGATGAAAAGTTAATCCCCTGTTGCAACAAGTACTGTGGTTAAGCAACTTTTTGACTTGTTTTAGTGACAATAAACAATCTGCCAGTGTTTGATCAACTTCAGCTTCTGAATAGATTATTTGCAGAATCACAGAACAGCAAAAGTTTTGGGGTTGGAAGGGACCTCTGGGGATCATCTGGTTCAATGTCACTGTTCAAACATTGGAGCAGATTGCACAGGATCATGTCCAGGCAGGTTTTGAATTCTTCCAGAGAAGGAGACTCTACCACTTCTCTGGGCAGCCTGTTCAAGTGTTCTGCCACCCTCACAGTAAAGAAGTTTTTTCTCCTCTTCAGAAGGCACTTCCTGTGTGTCAGCCCATGTGCACTGGAAAGAGTCTGGCACTATCCTTTTGAGATCCACCCTTAAGATATGTGCATGTATTGATAAGTGATGTATTGATTGCCCCCTGTCTTTTGCAGGCTAAACAGTCCCATCTCACTCAGCCTTTTCTCATCAGAGAGATGTTTCTAATCATCTTTGTAGCTCTCCAATGGATCATCTCCAGTAGCTCCTCATCTTTCTTGAACTGAGGACTCCAGAAATGGACACAGCACTCCAACCAGGCCTGAGCAGAGGGGCAGGATCACCTCCTTTGACCTGCTGGCAATGCTCTTCCTAATGCTTCCTGGGATGCCACTGGCATTCTTGGCCACAAGGACACACTGCTGGCTCATGGACAGCTTGTTGTCCACCAGGAGCCCCAGGTCCTTCTCNTTTCAGTGTCATTTATGTTGTAAATAACACATGAGATGCAGTTGTAAGATTATCACCCAATATAATAGTGCTCCCAAAGAAGGCAAATAAAAGGGCACAGGCTTTATCATTGAGTTTTCATCGATCTTTATAACCTCTCAGTGCTATGGTTTTAAGGATCTATATAACTTCTCAATGCTATAACTGTGATAAGACCTATGTCAAATGATATAAAATACCCTTACGCTTAAAATGTAGATATGGGAGAGCTAAAAGAAATAGAGTTTGAAATTAATTCACTTCCAGTCCAACAGAAATCTACAGAAGAAGAAAGATTATTATAAATATAGTATGAATTATTTGCTTTGGTTATGGAATGCAAAGTAAATCACATTGTAATGCACTCGATCCTTTTTAGATTTGTTAACTAATTTGTATATAATACCCTCTTCCTCCAGTAGGTTTAATTTCTCTGTATTTTTTTTCTGCTATATGTGTTCCAGCTACCATTTCTATTTAAAAAGTCTGTGTGTTTGTAGCCATGCAAAATTACCAGTGACACATTTTCTGTGGGGTGAGGGAGAGGAAAATAAGAAGATACTTTGTTCACACAAATAAGAAAAAATTTTGCAAAGACGATAATTTCTTTGTTCCCATTTTGTTTCAGCATCTTTTATAATCTTCCTGCAAGTCCTGATGTGTTTTAACGTTTGCTAATACCATTTCTTCCTGTAAGCACTTAATGCTATGCACAAGATTCCCTGACATCCTCACAGAGCAAAGCTCCTTCTGTCACCCGTGGAAGTCACAGCTCCATGCCAGTGCTCCCGAGCAGAGAATTTCTCCTGGCCATTCCCATACCATGTAGCAGATGATGCCATCACCAGAGTATGCCCAGATAATACCCTCCTGCTACTACAAGAGTTTGCCTCTCTGTTCACCTTTTATTTATTTTGCTTTTGATAGCATATATTAGCAATTGTTTTAATTTGTATTTGTCTCCAACACCCTGGTTTCTTAGGAAGCGAAGATATCTCCATACAGAGATATGAACATACCACCATTGCTGCCAGTACATAATGCATTGGGATGAAAAGTTAATCCCCTGTTGCAACAAGTACTGTGGTTAAGCAACTTTTTGACTTGTTTTAGTGACAATAAACAATCTGCCAGTGTTTGATCAACTTCAGCTTCTGAATAGATTATTTGCAGAATCACAGAACAGCAAAAGTTTTGGGGTTGGAAGGGACCTCTGGGGATCATCTGGTTCAATGTCACTGTTCAAACATTGGAGCAGATTGCACAGGATCATGTCCAGGCAGGTTTTGAATTCTTCCAGAGAAGGAGACTCTACCACTTCTCTGGGCAGCCTGTTCAAGTGTTCTGCCACCCTCACAGTAAAGAAGTTTTTTCTCCTCTTCAGAAGGCACTTCCTGTGTGTCAGCCCATGTGCACTGGAAAGAGTCTGGCACTATCCTTTTGAGATCCACCCTTAAGATATGTGCATGTATTGATAAGTGATGTATTGATTGCCCCCTGTCTTTTGCAGGCTAAACAGTCCCATCTCACTCAGCCTTTTCTCATCAGAGAGATGTTTCTAATCATCTTTGTAGCTCTCCAATGGATCATCTCCAGTAGCTCCTCATCTTTCTTGAACTGAGGACTCCAGAAATGGACACAGCACTCCAACCAGGCCTGAGCAGAGGGGCAGGATCACCTCCTTTGACCTGCTGGCAATGCTCTTCCTAATGCTTCCTGGGATGCCACTGGCATTCTTGGCCACAAGGACACACTGCTGGCTCATGGACAGCTTGTTGTCCACCAGGAGCCCCAGGTCCTTCTCCACAGAGCTGTTTTCCAGCAGGTTGGCCCCAGCCTGTGCTGTTTATGCTTCCCCAGGAGCAGGATCCTGCATTTGCCTTTGTAGAACTCTGCCCTGCCAAATGGTGAGTCTGCCAAGGTGACAAATAGGATAGGAGGAGAGAGCTACAGATAGGTATAGAGGAAAAAGTTCAACAAACACAAAAAAAAGATGGATTAAGGGGTTGTGCTTCAGGGTTCTATAAATCCCTACCTTCATTGTCAGGGCATAAATTATATTTAAGAGCCTATAGTCTAGACAAGTAAAATGTGCTGATGGTAATTCACTGTAGCCTAATGTGAAGTAATACATTTATGAATCAAACATGATAAAAACTGCAGAAACTTGCATTTAAAAAGTGGCCATGCACTAGCTCATAAAAGATTAAAGTAGTCTGAATTGTATTTCCCTGTGCAACTGGTTTGGAAGCTTTTTTTTAAATTAAAGGATATTGCTTCTGAAAACGTTACAAAGCTTTCATCAAAAGAAAAATGCATGAAATGAACTCCTATGGGTACATGATTTTCACATATTGAAATAGCCCATCTTTATGCCAACACAGAAGAAAAACTAACTGAATCAATAGCAATGAAAGTAATGGAATGAAGTTATCATATTATCATTTACACTGCCACATCCATTTAGGTGTCAAGTTGAATAGTATCATAAATCATCTCAGGCTATAAAGGAAGATTTAGCAAAAAGGGAATTTTTGACAGAGGTAGCTCCAGATAAAACAGTGACCAGGAGTTGAAGGCAGTAAAATAAAATTTCTGGAAGTTTTAATCTTGATCTCTTCTACTATTTTATAGACAATGGTTTGTAATTACAGAGCAGAGATTAAACATTAAGGATTTTTTTTTCCTAATATTTGCAATCAAAGTATCCTTTTGACCATTTAAGCTTTTGTAGGCAAGACTAAATATTTTAGAACTACAAGGCACTGTCACCTCTTGTTCTTAAAGCTTAGTTTCAGGGTACCAGAAAGTTAACAATGACAGATTGATGTGGAAAGGTCATAACATTTCATCAAGAGAGGATTCTTATTCTCAGGCAAACAGGCCTGTAAATACACACCATTCTGGAAAGTTCTGCTGCTCCAGTAGCTGCCAGTTTAGGACAGGCTCTTAAATGCCATGAATCCCTGTTCTAGTAAATCTGTTTCTATAAAAACCATATTTATCTATATTATGAAAATATAATTTCAAAATATCAATCAATCAATTCAGATTAGCAGTGCGAATCTTGTGTTTCTGTCAAAACTATTCATTTCATTTACTTTATTTAATTTCTTTCTGTCACACTCTTTAGAAATATAGGAATACACAGAAAGGTAAGAAAGGAAAATATAATAGAGATCAAATAAGCTGCAGACAAGTCTACCAATGGCATAAAATTTTGCATGGCAGTGAAGGCCACTTGTCAAGAACACTGAGGAGTGTTGCACTGGGGGCTGCTGTGCCCAAGAACTCACTAAAATCCCACAAGATGTTTCTTCCTGTACCGGAACAAAAAAGTAGGATTCCATAATGTTTCCTCTCTGTTCCTATTTTCTGTTTCCATGGATCAGGAAATGTAGCTGTTAGGTCTTCAAAGCAGAAGTTATATTTCCTTAGGGCTCAGGGAGAAATGCAGCCACACTTAACAGGGAAAAAAAAGCAAACCTGGGCACAAAAGACACACATGCCCTGCTAATCATGGTCTTAGGGAACCAGGAATTCTCTGCTGTATTTAGTACTGGCAGGGGGGAAGGAGAAGGAGATAGTGTGTGGTTCCAAACTATGGACTAACAGAGCTGCCTACAGACCAAGAATGGTAATCTCTGCCATGTAACACATCACTTACAAAAAAATGCCTACTGTTATCAGCTGAACTGGAGCACAACTCCAATGGTTCAGAGTAGCTTTCCTGAAGGGAGAAAAACTAGCTCAGCAGAGGCAGGTGTAAATTTTGGAGAAAAGAATGGGGTTCTGCCAGCTTCCTATCGACAGCACTGTGTTCTGTAAGTACTTCCATTGATCTCTGGGACTATTCATGCAGTAATGTTCTTTGTGCAAGGAAACAAAACTGGTTAAATGTAAATTCAGACTCAACGTGGTTAAGGTGCACAATCTGGCTCATTTGTTTTGTAGCTACAACCCACTGACTTTCTAAATTATTATGGAACTACTGACAGCTGTTCTCTCCACCGAACTACTTCATATTGAGCTGGAATGCACACTTATCCATCAGTAATAAGAACAAGCCCTTTCAAAGACTATGAATAAGCAAAGTAAATCATATTGGCAAAACTGGAGATGTAAAAAGTTACTTAGAGATCAAAATATCCGAGCTGTCTCAGTGAAAACAGAACATAGTTGATCCCCATGAAAAATCACCCTTATGAAGCGGGGGAGGAAAAGAATGTTCTGTTTCTGTGCTAGGTGAATGAAAATCTTTGCCAAATTTGGGAGGACAGATTCATCCACCCACTGGGGTAGAATGCTATTAACATTCACACATATGAAAAATGACAGCTGTTAACAGCTGAAACTCATAACTTCCTTCTGATCCTTAGTTGTCAGGGGACTTTACAGGTAGTCCAAGACAGAAGGACATTAAAAGTGCAATGAAGAATTCTGCACTGCATAACATTTCACAGCAAAACCAGAGCTCTCACAAAAATGCCTTTGCAGATTTTAAAGGTGTGAAATAAAAGGAAAACTGGCACCTTTGCTATTCAACAGAAAGACTGTTCAAGCCCAGGTTCAGAAAAATATTCAAGAATAGTTTATTTTTGACAAGGTTCTCTCAATTTCAGTTTTCATAACATGTGCTATTCAGGAAGGAAAAGAGGGCAAAGATCAGCTAAACATTCCTAGCAACCATTACAGGCACATTGCTAGTTCTTGACAAGACCTCTCAAGTCCTTTTTTCTCTATGAAATTACCTGAGTTGGAACGGAGGTGGGGACTCTTGGACTGTTCTGCTTCCTTCCACTGTAAATCCCAATGGGGGTTGCAAGAAATGTCATCATCATCAACAGCACCCAGCTCAGGACCCAGCTCTGCACCAAGTGTAAATTTAAAACAAAGCAAAACAAACCAAAAACCAAACCAAACCAAAACCCAACAAAAAACGTTGATATTAGATTTTGAATTGTTGTTTTATCCCACATTAAACATCAGAAACACAGCTAATGCACTTTTGCATGTCTTGAGATTTAAAGTTGTGTTTCCAACCTGTTGGCAGGCCACAGAATAGCAGCTGAAGACAACAGAGTGCACATGGACTGCACAGATTGATTAGGAGGATATCCTCTACCAGATAAGGCAGGTAGGCGTAGATAGCTGCACAACACGACAACCCATTACTGGACAGAGACAATGGCAGGAAGTAAGCTAAAACTCTCAAGCAAGTACATTTAGGCTGTGATTTATGCAATCATCAGCCAGTTCTTGAAGCCAAATGTGCCTCTTTTACTCCCTGATGGAGTCTTTAGCTGAGAATTGGAGATAACTAAGGAGAAAATGTGGGCCCTTGCTACTCAACTGCATGCACTGGTTGAAGGGGAAGATTGGCATTATCCATCTTCTCTGCCCTTGTTGTGTTGCTGATGATGAACAGCCATTTGGTCCTGTAAGCTTTTCCAGAATTGCCCAATTCTGCAAACTGCCAGAGTAGTGGGATTTATGGCCACTGCAAGCTAGAGCTGTCTTGCATAATAGGGGGTCGTAACTGCTTGGCTAGAGGCACCACAAAACTGGCAGAGTAAGAGCTAGTGCAAAGAGCTACATTAGCAAACAAACAGGCACTAGCCCAATCCATTATCCAGTATAAAAATATGGGCATGGAGATGGGGTCCAAAGGAACACTGTTTACTCTCCACCACTGCTAACAAAAGCAGGAGAGTCCCACATTTGGCGGTTAGAAGGATAAAGAGCAGTGTTCTTTATCTGTTCTTTGCTGCACCCAGCTGGCACAGGACAAGATGAAATGAATCCCTCGGGAAAAGGAAATTCATAGGAAAACTATTCCTGACTGAGAGCCATCTGTAGCTGTAAATGTTTCCTGAATAGCAGTTTCTATGAGACATATTGGAAATTACTGAGTAGGTTAGCAAGACTATTTGGCCTTAGATTTCACCACAAGATTTTTAGCTGAATCACTGAACTGATGTGCCAGTTTATTGACTCCATACGACATTTAGGTCCTCAGCACATTCATAGCTAATGAATACCAAATGCCCAGAGTGACACCAGCAAAAACAACAGAAGGAGGAAAACAGCAGAATAGCAGACCTAATTAGAGAGTCAGGGATATTTCAGAGAATAAACTCTACTACTGGGAAAGGTAAGAGCTTTGTTTTGTGCAGCAGGAAATCCATGACATAGTTGCCATCACAGAGACATGGTGAGATGACACACATCTGAAGTACAAGCATAGGCAAGGAAGGAGAGGCAGTGGTGAGTGGCCCTGCATTCTTAGGGAGTGTTTCAATTGTCTAGAGCTTAGTGATGGCAACAACAGTGTTGTGTATTTATGCATAAAAATCAGGGGAAAGACTAACAAGGCAGATATCATGGTGGGAGGCCACAAAAACAGGATGAAGAGGCAGAGAAGATATTCTATTTCTATTAGAAATTAATACTTCTGTTACCTGCTGGGAAAAGCCTCAGAATCACTAGCCCTTGTTCTCTGTAGGACTTTGGCTTATCAGACGTCTGCTGGGAGTACAATACAGCAGAGAGGAAACAGTCTAAGAGGTTCCTGGGATGTGTGAATGGCAGCTTCCTGATGCAGATGATGAGGGAACCTACCAAGGGAGGCACCTGCCAGACCTGTTTCTTGTGAACAGAGAAGGATTGCTGGGTGATGTGATGGCCAGTGGTCACAAAGTTATAGAATTTTCTTTTCTGGTCAGCAAAATTGCCACCTTGGACTTCCAGAGGGCAGCCTTTGGCCTGTTTAGCTGACTGTTTGACAGAGCTCTTTGGGAGGCAGTCCTGAAGGGCAAAGAAGTCCAGGGAGTCTGGACCTTCTTCAAGAAGGAAATCCTAGAAGTAAAGGAGCAGACAATGTGGGAAGACTAAAAGGATGTTGTGAGGTTACTCAGGGAGAAAACTAGAAGGGACAAAACCCAACTAGAATTTAATCTGGCTACTGCTGTAAAAACCAGCAAAAATTGTGCTATAAATAGATCTGCAAGAAAAGGGAGGCTAAGGAGAATCTCCATCTGTTATTGGAAATGAGGGGAGAGGTAGTGATGAAGGATGAGGAAAAGGCAGAGGTACTCAATGCCTTCTTTGCCTCTTTTAATATCAAGACCAGCCGTTCTCTGTGTTCCCAGCCCCCTGAGCTGGAATACTGGGATGGGGAGCAGAATGAAGCTCCCATAACTAAAGAGGAAATGGTCAGGTACCTGCTACACCACTCAGACAACTGCAAGTCTATGGGGATGGATGGGATCCACCCAAGGGTAGCTGGTGGAAGTGCTCACTGAAGCACTGTCAGTCTTTTACCAGCAGTTCTGGTTAACTGGGAGGTCCCAGCTGACAAGGAGTTGGCAAATGTAACGCCCATCTACAAGAAGGGCTGGAAGAAGGGTCTGAGGATCTACAGGCCTGTCAGCTGACCTTGGGGCCAGGGAGGGTCGTGGAGTAGATAATCCTGAGTGCCACCCCATGGCACATGCAGGACAGCCATGGGATAAGGCCCAGACAGCCTGGGTTTAGGAAAGGCAGGTCCTGCTTGGTCACTGGTGAGGTTGCACCTCAAATCCTTTGTTCAGTTCTGGGCCCCTCACTACAATAAAGACATTGAGGTGCTGGAGCATGTCCAGAAAGGGCAATGGAGCTGGTGAAGGGTCTGGAGCACAAGTCCTATGAGGAGTGGCTGAGAGAACTAGGGTTGTTTTTCTTTGAGGGAAGGAGGGTCAGAGGGGACCTTATCACTCTCTATGACCACCTGAAAGGATGTTATAGTGAGGTCAGGGTCAGTCTCTTCTCCCATGTAACAAGTGACAGGATGAGAGAAAATGGCCTCGAGTTTTGCTAGGGGAGGTTTAGATTTGGTATTAGGAAAAAAAATCTTCATTAAAAGAGTTATAAAGGAAGGGTTATTGGAAGTGGTTGAGTCACCATTCCTGAAAGTGTTCCAAAATGTGTGACTGTAGCATGGCTTAGTGGTGACGATAACAGTGCTGAGATAACGGTTGGACTCGATGATTTTAAAGATCCTTTTCAACCTAAACCATTCTATGATTCTATGAAAAGTCCTAAGATACTCACTGCCATGATCTGAGCATTACTGATGCTTTTACATCTGCCTTTCTTTTGTCTCAGTGACAAACTGAGAGAGGTGCTCATGCTGCCTCATAGCTCACTCCCTGCTCTGAATTCTCACCCTTGAGTAGAATGAGTTTAAACCTCCCTTTTACCTGGCAGTGTCCAACAATGTAAAAGCATGCTCTTGTGATGCTGGGCAATGAAAGATAGCAGCTCTCCCTCTCAAATGAACTTCCAAATCATACTGGGTAAAAAGAGATTTATTATAGAGCTCTGCACAATCATTTTGGGTTTTCCTATTATTTTTTGATTACTTGAAAGCATGCTTCTTTTATCCATATTAAGCACCTAAAGCTGTTACAGGATTCTTATTTAAGACAGATAAAATGGTTACATTATTCTCTGCTTTTGTTGTAAAGAAAAAAAAATTAGAAACTTTAAGGCAGCTGCTACCTAATAGTGATTGAAAAATCATCTTTTCCAGATCAAAGTACCTTTGTGACAATATATAAGTGATCTTCATAAGCAGAGAACACTTTAGTGGTTAAAAAAAGTTACTAAAACCATTTCAAGAGATAGATATTGCAACAAAACTCAAAATGCTGGATTTCTTTGAAGATCTGAACCCAAATTCTTAAGTAATGAATAGCTCAATTAAGTAATTTTCCTTAAGAGTTCAAATGTTTCCTTTCATCTTTTGTTTACAAAAGAAAAGCAAAGAAAAATATTTAGCTGTGAAAACTTTTCCTTCTACATGTCTAGATGCCAAATAAGCATGACATGATTTATAGCTGTTATGAGATACATTACTAATGTGCATCAAAGTGAAGCTTCTTGTTCTCCTTTCATTTGTGGTATGGTGAATTCACATGTCTCAAATTACAAACTAATAATGGGCATTAGTGTTTACTAGGGAGATCCATAGTTATCCTGCCTTTCTGAACTACATGGCAAGAAGGACTGCTCTAACACCATGTAATTTTATAAACTAAGAGTTTTAGAAACTGAATGCCAGTGAAAAGGAGAAAACACATCAGAACATAGTACACATTCACAAAATATTTGGTCCTTAATCCACTCACAACCTGTTGCTTTATTTATTTGTGTTGTAGAAAATGTGGCAGGCCTTAAGTCTCTCTCTCCCTCTCTCCCCATGCACACAAACACCCATCCATAGCCACAGCCATGCATGCATGGTTTATAAAATTCTTTTTATTTATATTCAATTTAGCTCCCTTTAACTTAATATATTACTGAGTTTCACTAAAATACGGCAAAGTGAAAAGAAAATAATCTCTCCGAGACTTTCATCACTTGCAGTACCTCAGGCAAGTGCTCCCAGATTCCTCTGTGCTTCAGGCTGAATAAAATTGGCAATTTATTTCCAGTTTTTCATTGTAATATAATGGTATTTTCCACTACAGATACCTGTAATTCCTTTAATTTTCATCTAGGCTATTATCCACAGGAGATTTCTTTTTAAACAGAGAAAGAGGAATTCTTGAGACAACACATTCCCAGTATTTGTGATTGGATGTAAGTCAGATCAATGCAGAGATTCATTAACGGTTACAAAGATGCATTTTAAATCATAACCAAAAATCACTAGAAAACCATGGGTAAAATGAATAGTAATGAATAATTCCTTTTGTTCTTTCTTGGAACTTTTTGTATGCTTTACTTTAATAATAAGAAAAAAGGCACAGGAAACTAACAACTTGCATTCAAAATAAAACCCAGACCTGTCTGTGCTTTGACTGTGCTTTCATCACTCTGTCTTGGTAATTTTGACCAATTGACAATAGCATGCATTTGCATAGAAATATTCCAGACTTTCTTATCTAGATCCAGTAGTACTAATTCCTCCTGGCACTCATATCAGCTTGATTATTAAATATTTGTCAAGCTTTTCATAGACAATTGCAAACCCAAATTATACTTGTTTTGCTTTTTTTTTGGCTGACAGATATGTCATAAGCAACGCTGGGCAGCCAAACTAAGCAAGTCACCAGACACTGTGAGAAGAAGATGAGAGATACAAGGCTGCCCCATTTTCAAGAGTTATTTAACTGAGAATGAGTTCCTTCAGAAAATGTCATATTCCTTCTTTAAGCAGAAAATGGATATATTCAAGCCAGCCAGAACTGGGGCTGGAAATAGATAAGTCCACTTTTAAGAGTTTTTTTACTGTCCTGACAACCAGGGAAATGGACAATTTCTCTGACAAAAGAGCAAAGCCCTCCATAAGAAGAGGTTGTGGAATAGTTTAAAACACATCACATGAACGTGATGTGTGCTGCTCATGACTGGGATAAAATATTCTTTGATGTATTTCAGCAAGATGTTTGAGTCATAACTGGGAACTGTGATGAATAACAGAGCAACAGCTAGAAGAGGTCATGAGAAAAGGAAAGGAACACATACCAGGCTGTGGCAGGGTTAGGGTTAGGGTTAG
>VZRX01006187.1:8382-27443 GCA_013398075.1 Notiomystis cincta
CCCCCCCCCCAAACACTACTAGTTTCTTTTCTTCCTCATCTGGAGAGACAACAGTTCTTTTGGATTGCCAGTGTAGGTGCCTTATAAATCTACATGATTTTTTACCAAAAATTCATTCCTGGTGAAAAAACCAAGAGGAGAACACGAGCAGCTGTAATTCTTTCCTCCTCACTGTAGCTGTCTTCATGGTGCTGGGAAGCCCAGGCCAGTGCAAGGCAATAATAACAACTCAAAATCGTGCCTTTAGGTAAAAATATGGTTATTCCTCAGAGCTCATAGAGCATCAAAGGAGAACTTGGTTCATTGGGAGGTTTCTTTTACCTTGTTTCCATCACTTGGAAAAAGCCCTAAAACCAAGGACCTACTCCTCCATCATACACAGCCTGCCCTGGGTAACTCGAGTGTCAGATTTGTGATGTGGACCAGCCTTTAAACCCCACATCCACCCCTGGAAGTGCTGAGCAATGCCACTGCTGTAAGAAGTCAAAGCTTCAGACCCAGCAAAAAGCCCAAATTCTGTTAATTTTATTTTGTTTTGTTTAAATTGATCCTCTTTCTAATTTTTTTGTGGGGAAATACCCCTCAAACATGTCTCTCCTGGGCTATCTTAATGTGAAACAGGGGGATGTTGTTTCTGCTGTTCTTGGCTTATTTTAAATCCAAAGAACTGACTTGTTACTTGAAATATGATTTGAATTTTTTTCTCTTTTAAAAACAGGTTTAATTTTATTATCTTTCTTAATCTTGACTTAATTTTTGAGCTGCAGTAATTTAGCTACAGAGGAGTAAATCACTGTTCCATGAAACTTGACATAAAGTATCATCTCAAGGTGGAGTGTTCTTCCTCAAAAAAGAGGAGGAATTAGAGAAACTTGATGGGATTTTGCAAATTTGGCCACTAATTTGCACAGCTGAATATGTATTTGGAAAACTAATCACTAATTTAGGTACCTATTTTGAATCTTTTGTTATGAGGTTTTAGAAAACATCTTAAAAATGCTTGTTTAGAGATGCATGTCTAAGAAAAAGCATTTCCCTGTTTAGATGATCTCTCTGAAATTGCTCTGAGTCAATAATCACTTCTAGCTACTTTTGGTGTGGAAAAAATAAACTCTGCTAGGGATCAAAACTTCCAGGCAGCTCTTTGTTGGCAGGACTGTCTTTGTTTTGCCAGGGGCAGCAGAGGGGCAGGGCACAATGAAGTTGTTTCTTAGTCCATGCTGGAATAGTGACCAGGAACAGGACCCAGGGAATGGCTGGAGCTGTGTCAGGGGAGGATTGGGTTGGATATCAGGAAAGGTTCTTCCCCCAGAGGGTGCTGGCACTGCCCAGGCTCCCCAGGGAATGTGCACGGCCCTGAGGCTGCCAGAGCTCCAGGAGAGCTTGGACAGCGCTCCAGGGATGGACAGGGTGGGATTTTAGGGTGTCTGTGCAGGGCCAGGGGTGGGATGATGATCCTGTGGGACCCTTCCATCTCCTGGGGTTCTGTGTCAGGAAGGATGAGACAGCTGAGTGTCCAGGCAGGAGAGGAAGCTCAGTGGCAGCCCTTGTGCCCTTCTGGATGCCCCTGTCCATCGTGCCCAGCCTCCAGCTGCCCTCAGTGCAGCCCAGGCCCCACAGGCCCCACCTCAGCCCAGTGGATCCTGGCTGCTGACACATCCAGCCCCCTGCGTCCCTGCTGGAAGCCGCTGTGGATGCACAATAGGAAATCTATGGGGGGTACTCAGCCAAAGAGTGGCAAGAGCCCTGTCAGTGCCCAGACAAGGCAGGGCCTTTCCCAATTTCCTAAAGAGGAGCTTCCCTGTACGTGATCCGCTCAGTGAGCCAGCGCTGGCTCGGAGAAGGGGCTTTGTTTTTGTGGGGTAGGAAGTATGCAAAGCACACACAGTGTTTACAGAGTACCTCAGTGCTATTTTGACTAATTTTTACTGGAGAATCAGCGCTTGTTTCGAAGCTGGATTAGTCACTTCGACCATAATTACAGTCTCTTGAAATCTGCTCTGGCGCTTTGAATTGGCCTCAGGTCCAGTGGCCAGAAAAGGGCTCCATCTCAGTCTCCAGGCTAAACTTGATTAGTGGCTCCTGTAGCTTTTATACGTTTTCACTGAAGCTTTATTTCTCTTGTAGCTTTCTTGTAGCTTTCTCCCGACTTTTAAGCGAAAAGCCAAATAAAGACGCAGCGCCGTGCGCAGAAACCCGCAGCACCGTGAGCTGCCTGTGCATGGAAAGGTGGAAGTGAAGAGCAGCCCTCGTGCCCCAGGCTGGCAGCACCACAGCCACCCGAATTCCCACTGGAATTCCCTCCACGCCATCCCAGGGATAACCGGCTGCTCGGACCTCGCGCAGGAGAAGCGAGACAG
The DNA here is from genome assembly GCA_013398075.1 of Notiomystis cincta. Lineage (NCBI taxonomy): Eukaryota > Metazoa > Chordata > Aves > Passeriformes > Notiomystidae > Notiomystis > Notiomystis cincta. The sequence continues at coordinate 10,743 of VZRX01006187.1, forward strand.
GGCAGGCCACCAGTGCTCCAGCAGACCTCCAGAAAACCTCCTCCTCTCTGGATCCCACTGCGAGCTGCTGCGTTTGGACTGCTCAGAAATGCCTCAGCCCTGGGGCAGAGCCCGGGGAGAGGAGCGTGCAGCAGCTTGTGTGCGACACTCCTTGGCCTGCTGGCGGGCACGGCGGGCAGGCAGCGCGCCCCGCGCTCCCACCGCGTGGGAGGAAACGCCAGGCACCCTGGATTGCATCATCTCCCCGGCTTTTGCTTTTTTTTTCTCTTTCCCCCTCCCCTTTTCTTTCTTTTTTGTCTTCCAGATGGTAAAACAAAGGCCGTAGTGAAACCCGTTTTCTCCCAGGAAGAGGTGGGAGGGAGTTTTATATGAGCAAGAAATTTTGCCTCGAGTCGAAATCTGGGGCCTGGACTAATGAAGTACCTGTAATTCATATTGTACTAAATATTGCTGAAGCCAGGCATGTACTAATCACAAACCGTGCCAAACTATGCATAATTACTATGCTTTCTCTGTAGCAGTAATTAATTTGCGTTAGCAACTTTGATTAATCTTTCTAATCTAAAAGTAAAGCGCTTCTCAGACATGAAAGGCTCTCCAAGTGCTCAAGGTTGTTGTTGCAGCCTCATGGAGGGTGTTTCAATCCAGTGGGGGGCAGGAAGGGGACAAGGCTTTAAAAAAATCAAAGCCTAGATGATATTTATGAGCTAATAACTAATAAAAGCACTTCCAGCATTCTGCTCTGCCACAGAATTCATCAGCTAAGCTACAGGCTTGTGTCCACAGTGCCTTCCTCCTGAAAGAGAAGAGAATTGTCAGTCAGAGAGCTTCTCCAAGGGCTGTTCCAGAGATGAGGGGCTGAGATTCCATCTCACAGAGGGAAGTGGTTCAACATTTCTACGGCTGCAGTGCAAGCTCACCCAGAAATTCATTTTGGTCCTAACCTAAGGCCCTGTTCTAGGCAGGGCCATTCAGCCCTGCTCCCAGGCCGTGGTCAGTCCCACAGGGGCCAGCTGTGCTTCCCAGGGTCCTGGAGCCGCCTCCTTTCCAGCAAATACGTGTGCTAAGCTCATCGTGTGTCTGTGCTGACACACAGAGCCACCAGGTGCTCCAGGAACTTTAATTTCATCAAAGTTTCCACAGGGCCCTGCCAGTCTCCCGGGCTCTGCACCCAGAGCAATCCCAGACTGCTGAAAGGGTTTGTGTCATCGAGAGGTGCTTGTGATTTACCCAGGCTCCCTAACTACCACATCTCCAGGAGCTCGGATTTCTGAGGCAAACTGAGGTGTCTCTGCAAACCCACTACAGATCCCAGCGGGTTTTTAAGTGACCACTGCATTGCTCTTTTTCTCCCTCAGCCCTGTTAATATTACAGTTATTTCTTTTCTTATTTCCTCTGTTAGCACTGTTTCCTGGCAAGGATTGCATGTAACTCATGATAAGAGATTCAGAATGACATGAAAATCCTTTGGAAAAGGGTAGTCTAGAGATTACTAACAAGCTCCACTTTGATCCAGATAACTTTTGTTAAACACTGCTGCTACTGCCTCAAAGTCTGGGATCAATTCTCTTTGCACAAGTCGGAGAAACATTTTTAAAAGACATAACTCAGTAGAAAATGTGAATGTGAACCCTACAATTTATAGTTGTTTTTTTTTTATAATGCTGATTCAACAAAGGAATTCATTGTGATAGTTTATTTTCTTACAGCTGTAGTTTGTGTCCAAATATTTTATAATCATAAAGCTACCCTCTTGATATCAGTCAAAATAGACAATATATATTGATGTTGAAACAAGCTTTGTAGAAGACATATTTTAAATCAGGCATGGGACTTTACATTTATTAGGAGGTGTTCACAAAAATAAGGGTAACATCATGCATATTCTTTGCAACTAAACCCAGTTATGGTTACAATCTGGAAATAAATTATTTAAATAGACATATGGAGATACAGTAGTACATATACACTCTATTTATGACACTTAGTGTACTGATAACTCCCAGCAATACATCAGAAGTCTACAACCAGCTGATGGAAGGATTGGATAAGGAGGAAGAAACTGCTTCAATTTCTCACGTTATTTATGTGGCTTGACAAGAATGTCAGTGTGAATCGCCTCCTGAATCTGGGAGGCAAGAACAAGTCAAGACTATACTTCTGCAGTACAAAACATTTACACACAAAATACACATGCATTGCAATGCATTGGGAACGGGCAAAGCGAGGAGAAACCCGTTCCCCAATGCTTTATTGACACAATTCTACAAAGGAGTCTCAAATAGAATTATATACTTCAGTCACAGTAAGGCCACAATATTACAATGGATAAGGACCTTAGAATCGGACATTCTGTGGGAGCAATGGGACCCTTCCTTCCTTCCTTCCTTCTTTACAGGTGTTTCTACACGTCCCTGGATGGGACCTCACTCACCCAAGTCCTCCTGGCTATTTATTTGTGTTTCGCTAGGTTTAACATATTGCTTGGTACAACAGTGAGCACAGTAGAGAAGGGTACTGGCACAGGGAGAACAAAACCTATGGGACATTCAGGGTGGTGTCAGACTACCTCAGTGGACGAGAAGCTGGCTAATCAGAAAACAGGCTGGCAAAGGATTTCCTCAGGTTCCGGATGGTCTCGGCTTTGGCCTCGTCTTCGTTCACAGACGACCGGAAGAAGGAGGACTCGGTGAAGCTGAAGGCATTGGTCAAGGACTGCGACTTGCTGCAAGACACAAACACAGCGGGTTCTGCATGGTCACATCGTCCCCAGCCTCCACCCCCAGCCCTTGGATCCGTGGGGAGAGGAGGGGAAAGCGTCCCTGAGACTGGACAAAAAGGGGCTGGCACCGCCAGCGTTATCCCCACACCCTTACGGAGCACACGGCACCTTCCTCCTGCACCCTGACTCAGAGAAACACCTGAGGGCAACATTTCTTTCAAGGAGCACACCAGCTTTTCGTTTTCTTTCCTCCTGCACCCTGACTCGAGAGAAACACTAGAGGATAACATTTATTTCAAGGAGCACACCAGTGTTTTGTTTTCTTTCCACGAGTCTGAATTGGATGGTGTAAATTGGAACTTGAGGAAAATGTGGGCCTGCCTACTAAATCCCAATCACAACCCAACGGGGATGATTAATAATTGTGTTTTGGTGAGGCTGCAAACGGTTACAGAGAAAAATCAGAGGTTTTACAAGAGTTTGAACCCTAAATTGTAATGTGCTCTCCCTTTGTCTATATGTATTGAACACGAGACCCTTCACAGGGGCTTTAAGACATTTTATATCTTTGAAAAAGTACCTCTTGTCTATAGGCAGTGCCTGGCAATGCTACTCCATTCTTGGTGCTGTCACATAACTTCTGTGCACAAGCATGAAAAACATTACAAGGAAAACAGGAAGGAAAATAGCTAAAGTTTAAAACTTTAACTCATGACTTGTCAGACAAAATAACATCTAAAAAATAGGCGTGAATTGAAATTGAACACATTAATGAGTTACCAGCTTTTTACAAAGACATGACTCCACTGGTGAAATGAGTTACCTGATTTCATTTGTGTCTCAGTACAATAGATTTGAGTTTTGGCTCTGGTAAAACTAAAGCACTTTCCTTATTCAGATTGTCTCAGACTCCTCATGGTTTGCAGCTTCTCTGCTTCTAAACTAATAATGTACAGCAAACAGTGCTGCGGGCGTTTTAGGTTTTTCATAAATTATAGTTGTGCTAATGAGAATAGACTGATAAATGTTTGTTTGTACTCACTGAAAGAGGGAGGGTGGGAAGCAGCACTTGACTTGATTAGTAACACAATAAGTAGCCTAATTAAATATTTATTCACAGATTAATAACGTGTACATACAGGTTAGGCAACAGCATGTGGGTGAATACAAAGCATACACATGCAAATAGAGTTAATCCTACAGGCAGGAGATCTGAGCCTTGGTGTGGACCTAAAACTGCTTCTGAAAGTTAGAAAAGCTGCTCTTATTATGGCTTACATCTTAAAAATGTTCATTTCTCCTTTGTTATTTTATTTTAAAGAGAGACTCTTCCATTTGAAGAAGAGAAAAATTAATCTAGATGTGAACAAAGAACTAAAAGGAGAAAGCTGGGAACCAGCATGTGGCAAAGTCCTTCTGCAACTGTTCTCAGCTGCTTTTCTTCAGCGTCAGAAGTTGTCAAGTTAAGTTTCAAACTGTAAACTAGTTTCCATCTTGCTTAAAAAAATCCACCTCTCTATTCTCTATCGTCTTAAATGATGGATGAATCAATTTGAGGTTTATGATTATAAAACAGAATGAAGAAATACATTGTCCCAGGGGGGCAAAGGAAATATTGTCCTGTTTGCACAATATTGTCATCCAGCATTTCTTTGGCGCTGAACTGGGCTCAAGGGGGGACCAGGGTTGTTTCCCACCAGTGCTAGCACAGGAGTGGGTGGAACAAGGGCATCTGTGTTCCCTGGAGGAAACAAAGACTCCATGCAGGTCTTTGTGCATACCAGACTAAGGAGATGTGTCTGGGGTTCTCTCCTGGCAATAGGAGCCAGGGCTGCTGTGCTGGAAAACTGCAAACCTCAGCTGGTGCCTTCCCTGAGATTTCTGTTGGCTGGGTTTGAGCTCTGAGGGGGGACCCTTTCCGTGCTCCTTACTGGGTGCAGGTAAATCACCAAGGAATCTTCCAGAAGTGGCACAAACACTTTTTTTTTTTTTGAGTTTCGTGCAGCCTTGTCTGGGCAGGGCTTGAGCACTCAGGCAGTGCCACTGCACAGCCAAGGGCAGCATAAAGAACCAATCTGGCAGCCACTGTCCAACGTTATCCAGCCTGTACTGTGCCTTTGGAAATGGAATCTGTTGTATCAGTGACTGCAAGGTTAAAAGTTGAACGAGATAAGACTTCCTCTAGGAGTGCAGGCTAACAGCACACCCAGCCCTTGAGTCAGTGGCACCAAAAGGAGGAAACAAAGACAAGAAAGATGATGCTTTTTCAGACCTGGCTGGGGCAGGTATTGCACAACCGGCAGATGAAATTTCGTGCAGCGCTTTGCATAGAACCAATGGTGGTGGCCTGCTTTACTCCACTAACAGAGATTAAGCTTTTTGAAACATTCAACCTCGTCTCCAACCTGGGAACAGCACATCCATTCTCCCCCTGGCTGTCAGACCAACCCCCAGATCCCAGTTACACAAACACCTGTGCCGTGAGGAGAGAAGAAGAACGGATAAAGCGACTCTTACTTAAGCTGCGGATGAGACTGAGGCTTCTGCTGTGGCGCAGGCTGTGGCTCTGGCTGTGGCTGTGGCTCTGCTTCCTTTGATAACCTGGAGCTGGGAGGACCTTGGGCCTGGGGCCGTGGCTGCTGGGTGGTGGGTCCGGGCGGCCGCTGGGGCTGCGAGGCTGCGGGCTTTGCTGCCTGCCCCGCGGGGAACACGCGCTGGGGCTGCAATGGCTCCTGGCTTTGGGATTGCATTCCTTGGGGTTGCACTGGGCCCCCTAGGTTCAGTACAAGAAAAACTTCATAATGTTATAGTTGCAAAGAGGCCTTATTTTAGACTTCATATCCAACACTTCTAAAATAATCCTCCAACGTGATTAACGCTACTTTCGAGGCAAAAGGCTGCGCTGGCATGGAGGCAACAGTGCTATTCACACTTGGTACACTAGGAACTTGCTTGGAGCCCCTACCAAGCAGCCTTTAAATTGCTAAATAGCACCCAATTCATCCCAGGCACTGACTTCAAGCCAAATCAATGGAGTTACACCCAGAACAGTTTTGGCCCAAGCCAAGGAGAGGCTGTGAGATAAGCGAACACAGTAATATCTATTTCAGCAAGACATTAACTATTTTCTGTGTAGTTATTGCAGTTTTCTTCCTCCAAAGTCTTAAAATCATTTCAGTAATATTCCTCTTAGATTCACTCTTACAGCAGTAAAACTATTCCATGCTGAAATTTTCTGGCTAATTGAAAGTATTTTCATAACTTACTTAACTCCTTAGTGAGAAATGTCAAGAACATTACAAGAAACACAAGAAAGTCATTACTAATTCTTTACCAGGATGATCTTTCCCTGAGAAGGCACTTTACAGGCAAACTACTGCATGAAGTGTGAAACTACAATGTGCAGGAGAGACTCAGGCTGTGAAATCCATGGCTGAAAGATGCCACAGCATCATCCAGTGGGGACTTTTTCTACTTTCTCACTGAAATAGTGCCATGTCAGACATCAGGGCTTGCTGCTTTTATCTCAGCTCCTGGGTCTGACTGGGCTTCTCTGGTTGTTAGAACTGAATTTTAACTCTTGCACATGAAAATGCACTCAGGACCTCTGACTTCAGGGGAGAAAGGACAGGGTGAAATTTTGAGTATTTGTTTGTATAATGCTTCACTCAGGATAAGAGCTGTTGTAAATATCACAGAACACAGCTGAGCTAGACCTTCTGGATATCTGGGAATTTTTAGTCTTGCATAGATATTTAGTGCAAGTAAAACACTTAATCAGCTCAGGTCTCGAAAACAAACCCTTCGTATCTGGATGTCCTGCTGCAATACATGATTTTTTGTTTGTTTGTTTGTTTGTTTTCCAATTGCTTTTCCGGTTAACTTTCCCCTTACTACATGAAGTTCCAGTGTGTGTGTGTGAGGACAGCATGTGCTAATGCCTCAGTAAGTTCTAACACAGTTGTAGCAGTGTGTCGTGGTGTGGAAAGATAAATAGCACGTACTGAATGTTAAGGAATGTGCCTTCATTGTTTATTAATTTGAACCACTTTTGTAGGAAATATTTGAAGGTGATAACATGGTCTTGCAACATCTTAATAAGGAGCATTTTCTTATTAGTCTCCTTTCACTCAATATTGAAAACCAGAAAGGTTTCTTTCCCCCACTTGTACGTACAGGCTTGAATGCCAGAAACTTTACACTGAAGACAGATATAACTTTCTTTTATTGCACATTAAGCTGTACAAGAGATTTCACATAAAAGATATACTGCTGTCACATTTCCAGCGTTTGCTCACTTTCTTGCAGCTGGGTTGTACAAAAGGCAACAATCATGAAAGAAACTTTTACCAAAAATAACTCAACAGAACTGAACATTAAGCCTACACTGTAAAACATCTGTTCCCTGTTACCCACAATATTGCACCTAAGCATGCTGACATGCAGAGAGACATCTTGGCTTGTTTCTTGGCTGTGGGATGTAGGAATTGTGTGTGCCCCTGCGAATCCTTCCCAGGGAACAGGCTGGAATCCTGTCTGAGACACCCAGGTCTTCTGCACACACACAACGCACAAATGTGGTGTGAAAAGCACTTGTGAATACTGGCACTACTCCATGCAAAAAATACCAACTGCTTGAAAGGAAAATCAGGCATCAGATTCAGCTCTCCACCCCAGGGCAGTACGGTTTGTTCACTTTTAGGGTGTCTGGAGGTAAGGATTTGTGAACCTGATTTCTAGGTGGAATTTCCTTAATATAGAACAAAACAGCCAATGCCATCATTGGAACGATCACTGACCCAGACAAATGCTGATCACTAAAGCAAAATATTCATGTAATTTACTGATAGGTAGTAAACAGTAGCACTTACCACAAACATTTAAATAGCTAATAATGCATACCTTAATTCTCATCTTACCAGCCAGCTCGTACAAATAAAAGAAACACTAAGAACGATGAGACTCACTGATAACTTTTTCCAGTGTTTGTAGGGAAAACAGACGTAGAACATCAGGCTGTTTTCCCTTTAAACATAATTGTTTGCACCAAACTAATGGCCACTACTCATCTTTGTACACATTCAAGATGAAAATTATAGTTTTGTGGCTCGCTTGCAACTAAGCTTTCTGGTATGCCAGCAGTGTGCAGCTTGTGATTCTAGGCTAGATTTCTCACAACAGATTAACTGCCTGCCTGTGGAGCTCTCACAGAATTGCATTAGAAATTGCTTATGTAAAAATCACAAAGAATTTACCTACAGAAAATCTAGCAGTTGTCAGGCATCTCAAGTCCTTTTGCATGTTTGATGCCAAGCAGTTCTTATAAACCCTATTTATGTGGATAACGTCGGGACTGGATTTTCTTTACAGCTCTCTGGACATTGTAGGTGTAAAAGAGGAGACCTGAGTTGGTAAAGAAAACCACTGACATTTTTGTCTTGCATTTTTCTAACCCAGGATCCTCAGCTGGTTAAAGGTACCTTGGTCTGCCATCCCCTCACTTCTCAAAGTGTTTGCAATGAAATGAGCTCTTACAGGAAGTTTAACAGTCCTTGAGGTACTTCTCACCAAATAACCTGGGATTTAAATCTTAGGTAAGTATAAGATTTTTTGAAAGTATTTGCATTAGTTTTCATTAAAAATCTCCATAGATTACTAATTCAGAATGACAACAAAAGGTACTACTTAATTGAAATAGGATACATTAAATACTCACACTTTCACTGAGATATTGCACATAGGTGGCCCATTTACATAGCTTTGTAGCTAATAATTTAATGCAGAATTACTAAAAATATGAATACCAGTATGTAAAATAGAAGATATATTTAAATATTCCTTGGGAAGAACTGTATTTTATGGAGTCACCAAAATAGCAGACTTCCACTTGCGTATAAGTAAAACTCAAAGGTTAATAAACTTTATAAAATTATAAATAAGAAAAAAGCCTCACTAGCAAACCCCAATCTGGACTTTTAAAAATATATCTAGCCTAGCTATTGGTCATGCACACGCACAGGAAAAATAAAGGCTGTGGGTACAGTGTGCACACACTCACAGAGTAAGCAAAGGGATGGGGCTTTGCACCTCGGGGCAGCGCTACTGAACGATACCAAATACTCCAAAAATACTGTCTAACCATCCAGGATGTACAGTGGGCTCTAGAGAGGCACATTCTTTGTACACTGTTGACAGCAGCCCTGCAATCACGAGTTTTACAGAGGAAGGTTGGAAAGCATTACACGCACAGACAGGAACAAGGAAACAACCAGACGGGAGAGTTGACACTGCATAGAAAAAACACAGTCCAGGTCAGCACTGAAACAATGGCAAATCGAACAAAACTGGGATGGTTGCATTAAATTGTTTGTTTCTTTGTTTTCAATTGGGTTTGTTTGTTTGTTTTCTCTTTTCATTTTTGCTTTAACCCTTGCTTTTGGTCTCAATTATCTAAGTAGCCTGGACTTGTTTTGGTCCTACTGCAACGCCATTACAGTCGAGAATGTACTGTAAACAACCTTGAGGTGGTGGTCGCTGAGGTGGGATTTTGTTTGGCTCTGGCTCCTTTAGTGATCCACTCTGGAAAATACATTTGAAAACAGAAGAGAAAAAAAAAATAAAATTAGAGTAGCTCGGTTCCAATTTTCCACTAATTTGTCTTTATTTTCGTTAGAAAACTCTTTATTGGTGGGGCTGAACATATACTTTAAATTTATTCCAGATATCATTTTTTAATTTAGTTGCTGCCTGACATGATCTATGAATGCTGGGCTAATCCAAAGCTGAGCTCTTATAAAAACTGTTTTCCCTTTGCAGCGTGTGATCGGGATGTGCCTTCCCAAACCTTACCTCCATTTGGGGAAGGACTTTATCCTCAGCTCCCAGGAACCATTTGTTTGTGTCCCAATTCTTCTGCTCTCTCTGTACTTTTTTTTTTTGTTTGTTTGTTTTTTTTCTTTAGGACAGATCGAATAGGAAATTGATTTCAACAGATTCCTTTGTGTGCAACTTAAGAAATAATTTATTTTTAACTATGTTCACTTGTATCCAGAAGCATTTGCACAGCAGGAGTTTTGCCAGTGACAGTTTCACTTTGATTTGCTGGCTGTGAGTGGGGAGGGAGATGGGCTGCTCCAGCTTCACTGTTTTGCTAAGCAAAATGAAAGGAGAAAGCGAAAACCTCAAACAAATAATAAAAATAATTGAAATGACTTCATGCTTCTCCATCTGACATGTTATTAGAAACACATGTAATACTTCACTTTTCAGAACAGGAGGTTTATTTGGCAGCATCCTTTTCACATGGACTCTTGTGAAAGGAAAAGATGGGCCTGAACCAAACCCTTGGAGCCGAACACCCTCTGGGAACAGGAGTATTTGAATCCAAACTTTGTCTTAGGCCCATCTCTAATATTTTGAAACGTGAAAGACATTAAATCATTGGACATAATAGCTTAGGATTTTTTTTTTAAGGATCCAGAAATCAAATTGCCATCTGTCAAGAGGAAAAAAATGCAGAATTTATTAAAGAGCAAATGCAAAATCAATTAAGCATGCTTCTTGCAGCTTACTGGGTTCTTGCAGAGCTTACTGGGTTTTTTTTTCTGATAGATTTGTATTTGATCTCGCTCCTAGAGCTTTATTTTCAGAATAAATCTTGCTCCCAGTGCTCTGAATTGCTGCCCAGCAATGCAGCTGTCAGAGTCCTAAATGGCACAAGAACTCTCCAGTGCATGCAGCTGCTGCAAGTTGCTTTGTCTGCTTTAGCTGCATAAAGAAGAGGACACAGGGCAGGCCAAAACTCTCATTATTCAGCATTACCGACCTGCAGGAGACCAAAAGAGGAGTAAAAGTGATCCACACAAACTCTGATCCTTCACTGGCCTGACCCAGTTACACAGTTCCTGCTGAGCATCACTACAGGGATACGTAGAAAGTCAGGAAATTTTGTAAGGGATGACAAAGCCCCCAGAAAAGTCAGAATAAGGAATGATGAAGCCCCCCAGAAAAGTCAGAATAAGGAATGACAAAGCCCCCAGAAAAGTCAGGAAATTTTGTAAGGGATGACAAAGCCCCCAGAAAAGTCAGAATAAGGAATGACAAAGCCCCCAGAAAAGTCAGGAAATTTTGTAAGGGATGACAAAGCCCCTGAGAGCTTTGGCATGGCTGAGAGCCCTCTCTTTGTTCCCCTGCCTGCTCTGATTTCCAGCTCTGTGCTCCCCTGGGCTCAGCACCCCGAGTGTTTGTGGCACCCACTCTGTGCTCCCTGCAACATCAGGAGTTCCTTGGAGACCAGGGCAGCCAGCCCAGAGGGGAAAGTTGAACAGCTGCCCTGGAGGAGGCAGCTCCATCCCTGTCCCAGAGCTGGGATGCTCCCGGCTCCCCTCGCTCTGCTCCCGGGGCAGCGGGACTTGCAGAGAGCTTGGGGAGGGGAACCACCAGCACTGGGGCTCCAAGAACTCCAGGAGTTTCTTTCTGGAGGCCCAAAGAGACCTCGTGGCTTTGTTAGAAAGCAAGCAGGCTTGCTTTATGATTGTAATTACCGTGATTAGCAGGTGATAGGCTCCCTACCCTTCCCAAGGGCCACTGCCGAGCTGGGGCTCTCTGCAGTGGCCCAGGGGGAGATGAGTGCTCCCATTTTTCCACTAAAACAAAAGACTGCTTAGGTAAAAGTCCTGTTTTATTTAGAAATGCAGGCTGGCAGTTTGAATTCACTACTTTAATGTTAGAACAACATCTGCAGGGCCTCTGTGTGCCCCGTGCCCCGGGGCTGGAGCAAATGTGCCATTTGTTCTTGCACTGCAGTGTCTCAGGTTTTATCACACAGCTGCACTGCCTTGACATGACAACACCAGCCCTTACACAATCTGCATATCTCTCATCTCACAAAGAAATGATTTTATCCTAAATGAAGCTTTCAATAAACATTATAGGAGCTCGCTAATCCTTCCCTCCACTCTGCTGAGAGTTTAGAGCCTTTGTGCACGTTCTGTTGAGGGTGTATTTCCCCCTCTCCAGTCACTGACTGCAGCTGTCCTGATTTTACCACCCACACATCCTTCTTTTTTTTTTTTTTTTCCAGCAGATATCACCTGGTGCTTCCAGGAACCTCACCCACACTCCAGGCCAATCACATGGGTATATTACTTTGGCTAATTAGCCAACCCACCCAGGCTGACCCAAAAAGTCTAATTAGCATTACATTCCTAATTGAGAAATCTTACTCATGGTTTTTCAATGGTCTGTAGTAATGCAGCCCTTTTCAGGAGTCTCTCTTTCAGACAGTCAGAAACCTTGATACTTGATATTAAAGGCAGCCTTTGAACCAGCCTTGTTTGCTGCCCTGAGCCAAGACCTTTAATAAAGCCCAGGCTCCTTCTAAAACACTCGTTGCTGGCAGATGAGCTGCACACTGCTCTCCCCACTCGCTGCCAGTGCAGTTGTGGGAGCTGCTGGCTCCTCTCTGAGCAGAGGTGCTGGACCAGACCTGTCCTGCAGCTGGATTCACCCCTCTGTGCTGATTTTCTGTTCCCCAGCCTACAAGCTCAGCCTCCTACCAGCTCCTTGCAGCACAAACACGTTTCCCTGGGCTGCAGCTCTGGTCTGCCTGCTGCTGGCTTCAAACACTGCAGGGACCAAGGATGAAAGGCAGGGTTTTCATGGCCAGTGGCCCTCGTTTGGGTGCTCAGGGCTAAGGAGCAGAGTCAGTGCTACAGGAGGGTCTTTGGGATGGTTCAGGATTACCTGAGTGAGGTGTGGTGACTGGGGGCAGGAGCCCCTTGGGGTTTTCAGTTCCCAGCTTTCACACCCCACTGGAATTCCCGAGGAGCAGGGGGTGCTCAGGGTGGCAGGGATGTTCTGTGGGGCTGCCTCGAGGAGCTGCCCTGTTCCAAGGGGTTTGCTGGTTGTGTAACTGCCCCAGAAAGCACAGCTTCACTTGGAGGAGCCTCCAAGCCACATCTGTGCTGCAATTCAGTGATTTCTCAGCTCTGGGTAGAACGAGTGAGGATTTGGCTGCATAATGACCTTTAGGAATATTGGCTAATTACAGCCAGAGCACAAACTCCACTACTTCTCTGCAATATAAATGTCTCTAGATGTCCCTACAGCACTTCCTTCCTTTCCACACTTACCTGAAAATGTCTCCTTAGGGGTTTAGGGCAGAAAAGCTGTTTATTCTTCAAAGCATGTTGCATTAGAATTTGATCAGGCCATTACTTCTTTTTCTACCTTTATATAAATGCAGATTGGATTCACATACACTTGAATTTTGAACAGTCTGAAGAATGCTGAAATGGGTGGGAGCAAAAGCAGCAACTTGGCAGGGAAATAGCCCTTGGGCAAAAGAGATGCTAAACAGAGTCCCAGCAAAAATTGATTTTGATTTGGCTGAGATTGAAGACTTTGTGAACTGTAGTTGGAGCACGTAGAGTTGTTTTTGGGTCTCGTTTGGTTTTCTTTGTAATGCAAGGACAGGAGCTTTTCATAGGTATTTCAATATTTGAGGGGAAAACCATGTTTTTCAGGTCAAGAAGGAGAGGGATCAATTGAGAGTTGCCAAAATATGAGCTGAGTTAGAACTCATAAAGGAACATAAAGGGAATAAATAGTAAAACACTTAAGTAACAGGAAAACTAAGAAAAAATGTGATTGCTAAGGAGAGAGGTCACTGAGAGAGTTTAAATAGAGAGTAAATAGCAAATGAATGTTTGAAGTGTGGTAGATTATGATAAACACAGGAGCAAGGGCAAGATGGCACATGGGATAAAAGCTGAAAATGAGATGCAGGGAAAAATAAAACCTTCTTCATCTCAGAAATGAAAAGCAGCTGACTCACAAAGTACAGAATTCCATAGCAGGTCTCCCTAAAATTGGGAATGGCCAAGTTCCACTGGAGAATGTTAAGCACTACTACTGCACTGAGGGTAAGGAGGTGGCTGGTGAGGGAAAAAGCAGTCATTGAAGAAAAGCTGCTGGGAAGAACATTAGTGGGATGCAGAACTCAAGCAGATTATTATTTAATTAAGCTGGCACAAAGAAGTAGGAGTGTTCTAGTAAAACTTGTAGATTATACAGAGCTGGAAGACTGTAGGGCCAAAATATCCTGACGAAAGAAAGAAATTGATCAGTGGAGTTAAAACACCCCAAAATATGTCCCAAATAATTGATTTATGGACTAATGACATGCATCAATCTCAAAGGCAGAGCTCACTGAAATCTAATGGGAAAGATTGGTGCAGTGAAAACCCAGAATCTCATCACCACTCAGGGAAATGTTTGCTGGAGGTGCTGGGCTTGCTGCTGGGTGTCAGTGCCACCAGCCCTGCTCAGGAGAGCTGAGCTGCCTCAGAAAAGTGCTGCCAAACTGCCCAGGCTGTGCCTGCAGCCTTTGGAAGGTCTGCTTAGTTTGGTGAAACCAAGGGGTTTTGTAAACAGCAACTGGGGGCAAAAGCCGAGCCAAAGGACAACAGAAACCAAGAAAAAATGTGTATAAACTGAATAAAACTGGGCTGGAAATAAACACCTGCTGTACATTCAGCAAAGCAGTGAGATCCCAAAGTGGAGCATCCAAAAATACAGAACTTTTTGGTCACTTGTTGCTTCTTGCTTTATCCATTCAGTGTGCACTGAGCGTGGCTGGGGCTTTTCCTGGTTGCTGGTTCAGACCTGCCCCTGTTCCAGGTGACTCTGGCTCAGCTGATGGAGCTGTCCCATTGTGTTTTCAGTGGCACTCAACAGGACAATAAAAATTTTGCTATTTGTTGGGTTTTTTATATTCCTTGGGGACTGAGAGGAGCAGTGACAGCCACAAGAAAGGAGAGATGAGTTTAAAAATTCCAACCTTCCTGGTGCCTGTGAAAGGGGGGCAGCAAGAGGAGAGTTCTCTCCTAATTTTCACAGGTTTTTGGGGTGCCTCTGTCCAGCCTTGCCCTTCTGCACTGAGGGAATCCATATGGAAAACACACTCAGCAAAAATAAGGCCAGCCTGGAGTTTCTTTGTGTTGAAGTTGTGATAAAGAATACAAAAACTTAGAGCAGCTTTTGCTATTGCTCAACCAACTTTGCAAAGAACCTCTGCAAAACCTGTTGGGGTCTTCCCCTGAATGGGTAGGAAATACCTGCTCAGAGCAGAAAACAAGCTAAACAATGAGATTTTTAACTTGGAATAGTATTTTAAAAATGCACTGGAAAGGGGCTTTTTTTTTTTTAAACATTAAAAATTATTCTTAGATTTTATAGACTGTTTTCCATTGATAACAAATCACTTCCCAGACAATAGTTTCCTTCTCAAGTATTTTTACACAGAATCTTAAAAATCATATAAGAATAAAACTCTTTGGGTTGGAAGGGACCGTAAAGATAATTTTTTTCCAACCTCAGCTGGGCAGGGACAGCTCCCAGCAGAGCAGGTGGCTCAGGGAAGGTGAGCAGGGACTGGGTGCTGCTCCCACGGACACTGCAGTGTTTTCCCTGAGACACTGACCCAGCTGAACTCCCACTGGCCATTCCAGCCCTGTTTGCTGTTGTTCTGCTGGACAAGCAATAACCCAAATTCTCAGTTGGATGAGGTTTCTAGAGAAGAAGTAGGATGTTGATTTATGGGGGAAAATGAATTTCTGAAGTGCCATCAGTTATCAAAGTTTTCTGCTCCCTCCCACAGCCAGGCAATGATTCCACTGGACGAGGATGCAGCTCTTTTATTGCTTGAAGAAATCACATTCCCACTTCTGCTTTTGGAGCAGGGAACATTTAAAACCACACAGTGGAACAGCAGCTTCCAGGCAGCTCTTCCCAGGGAAAAGATTGTTCCCCAGGGACAGGGAAGGAACATAGAGTCAGGGAGAGCAGCGAGCTCCCCCATGTGCTGACACTGAGTGGGATGACTTTGGAGCTGGGGAAGGGCTCAGAGACATGGAAAAGCAGGGAAAAGGGTCCAGGAGAACATCCTGTGACCAGCAAGGTGAATTTCCTCTCACCTTTCCCAGAGTCCAGAGGAATCTCCATATTCACACTGGGGAAGGTGGTGCCAGAATCCTATGCTGGGGGTTGAAGTTGTAGGGAAGGTTCTGACCTCTGAGCCCAGGGGTTTTGGGTGACTCTGTGCTGGGTCTGCTCCTCCAGTCTCGACAGAAAGGAGGTCGTTTTTATGACTATTTTGAAATATGGGATGGCAGGGGATCCCTGCATGAGCAGGAGGAGCTCCAGGTCTGCAGAACTTCACCCTGAGCCACAGAGATCCATCGTTGCTGGATCCATGCAGAGCTGAAGTTAACCTCAGGAAATGAGAGAGTCTGGAAAAAAGGTGGTGGAGCAGCCTCAAGTCCAGCCTGAGAAGCCACATTTTGTGTTTTTAGGGTCACAGAGCCGTGGAGTGGCAGGAGGGCACAGAAAAGGGGCTCTGGGAGAGACACCTGAGCTCTCCCTGATAAAAGTGAAGTTCAGGGCTCTGATAAAACCACAGCCAACAACCATTCACAGGCTCCTCTCCGTGCTGATCCAGCCCACAGCCACCCACAGGAGCTCTGGGGGCTGCTCTGAGCTCTGAAACCCCCCCTGAGCCTCTGTTAGAAGTTGAGAGACCCTTTTGAAGCAGCTGAAGCCAAGTTTGCTCTGCTGGCAGCTCCAGAAGTCCAACACCACAGCACAGAGCTGGAAGTGTGTCTGTGTGTGAGGCTTGCTTGGCTGTTTTTCCTGTGGACAAATCAAGAATAGTTGAAAATGAGCTGCTCTGG
The DNA here is from genome assembly GCA_013398075.1 of Notiomystis cincta. Classification (NCBI taxonomy): domain Eukaryota; kingdom Metazoa; phylum Chordata; class Aves; order Passeriformes; family Notiomystidae; genus Notiomystis; species Notiomystis cincta. The sequence continues at coordinate 27,199 of VZRX01006187.1, forward strand.
TTTGGATTCTTCCATAATTTCTCTTGGTGCTTGTCCTTGTTTAAAGATTTTGACACACATTTAGGACGTGGGCCTTATTGAAAATAAACCATGGCAGGGGTGGCTGGGGAGAGGGGCAGGATTCCTGCAAGTTAAACATGGAGAAAAGCAAACCAGCTCTGCCTAACAGGGAATGATTGAAAGGTCAGGGAAATCCAACAGAAAAGTCAAGTGGAGACAGGGAATAATAACAAAAAAAAAAAAAA
>VZRX01006187.1:27506-38041 GCA_013398075.1 Notiomystis cincta
AAAGGAAGGGAGACTGAGGAAAAGCCTCAAAAAAAAAGATATTTCTGTTAGGCTCAGCTCAAACAAGCAAGATCAGAGAGTAAAAATAGATGAAAAATAAGATAAAAAAAAAAAAGTTCTGAGGATATTATAGATGATAACAATTACAGCACTAAGACAAAGCACAGAGGTCCAGCCTGGGCTCTCCTGCCCTGTTTGTGTCTGTGGCAGCTTTCCCCTGCTCTGTAACGATGGGATCACTCTCCCTGCTCTGATTTGGAAAAGGATGGGATTTGCTCTCGGATGGAAGGAGGGTAATTTTTGCAGTTCCCAAGAAAAATGCCTGTGGGACCCAAAACTGTTTCTCACAGAAGAGCAGACAGGCCACTCCATCGTGGTGGGCTCAGGATTACTTTAAACCCCAGATTATTTTCCTTTTTCTCGAGGGGAGTGGCCATGGAGTGCCAGAATTCCCAATACCCCTGGTGGATTGTGAGATGATCAGGAGATCATCTGTCAGGAGGTGATTAAAAAAGTCAAGAAAAGCATCACTTTGTTGTGTGAACAAAGACAGAAAGAAGTTACTAATGTTGTCATGTTTAAGACAAATGTGGAAATGTGTCTATTAAGTACAATACTTGGGGTTTTTTTTGGTTTTACCAGAGCTTTGGGGCTTTCTGTGTTACAAAATCAGCACCAAGGTATCCTACACACCCCTGAGCTCATCCAAATCCTCCTGGGCCTGAAGCCTGACCCTGTCAGGAGCTCTTTCTTTTGGGATTCTGTTCTAGTGAGTACTTTTGTGAGCAAATCTTTCCCTTACCAAGCTTTGCTTGGCCTGTCTGCAGAAATAATTTCCTTTTCCAGGTGTGCTGCTGCTGATACACATTCAGTGTCGAGTACTCAGAAATTTAAAAAGAAAATAATTAAAAATCGGGGTACAGCCAGAAAGGTTTATTTCACATGGCCAAATTTCTGGTGGTGTCAGTAGAAATTTCCACCTTTAATGCATGATCTTTAGCACGTTCTCCTGTACCTAAAGGCTGTGAGACCCATTCCCTGCAGAAGGGTGGGTGCTCTGGGTTAGTTCTTGGCACACTGAACCAAGCCAAGCAGGATAACCACGCTCAGGGCTTTGATTTAACCACCCCCCTTTGAGGGATGCACTCACAGCTAAAATCCCAGGGATTTGTTCACCTGGCACCTCTGCTCAGGGAGCCCCACAGCAGCTCTGAGCAGCTCACCTGAACCTGCCTTGGCTCTCGCTCCATCTGCTGGTGCACGAGCTCAGGAAGGGTTTCAAACTGAATATTTTCACCTCACCATTGCTTTGTGAGTAAAATCCCTGCTCAGATATCCCTGGCCTCTGCCCTTATCAATATTAAAGGTTTTTAGGATTTGTTTCCCTGAGTGAGCTTGGCAGTTTTGACACGTTGCAGTCGAGCTCAGGTGATTAAAATAAATCAAGCTTTGTAAAGGAATTAATTGGAGACTCTTAAATACAGGGATATCCCTCATCCAGCTTTGTAAATCAAGCTTTGCAAAGGAATTAATTGGAGACTCTTTTAAATACAGGGACATCCTTCATGCAGCAGGTACAGCTCAGTCCTGTCCCTGAGCTCACTGTGTGTTCAAAGGGGGGAAAAAACAATCTCAGTGGAGGAAAAAAATAAACTCCAAACATCATTTTATACTTGTGATAAATAAATTTTAGCAGCATGAACTCTGCCCCAAATGTAGCCTTTTACAAGGATGTGGTGAGCTCAGGCTCCCACTTGTTTATTTTCTGCTGCTTTTCTTAATTCTGTGTGTTTATATTGGGATCTGAGAGAGTAACAGCTGTTCTTATGTTTTCACTAACATAAAATAAGAGTTTAAAAAGCCCTTTTGATTAAAATAAGCACACACAGATATACTTTGTGTGTATATATATATATACATACACACACATAGTCACAAATATATATATGTATACAGTTATATAGGTACACATTAAGGTATCCTATTAAAAATACATTCCACATGAAAATAATGATTAAAAAAAGAAGGAAATGCATTACAATAACCTGATGAAAAATTTTCAAGCAGAGAGCACTTCTGATTTGCAAAATATATAGAAAGTACCTTTTTAAATGTGATACAGTTTATGGAACACGATGGAAACCCTTGTAATAATAAATAATGGATAAATCCCCAATTTCACAAGAAAGTCCACAAGGTGTCGCTGGGATGCAAATAACCAAAATACTGCAGTGAAGGGGGCACCACCTCCAGCAAAAATGACAGTTTTAGGAATGGATTTTGACTGAAATAACCTTTGGAAAACGTTGCATTTCATGGCGTGTGATTTCTGTGCCCCAGCAATATTTTGCTTTGCCCTTTGTGAGTTTTGATGCCAGTGGGGCATCCCTGGGGGGAGAGTTTGGAAAGGGAAACCACTGGAGAGAGGAGCAGTTGCAGAGGGGTGCAGTAAACTCCTGTTTCTGCAGGGTCTGCAGAGAAATCAGCTCTGATCAGCTGTTCCACTGCAGCTCTCTGGCCATTTGATGGCCATTTGTTCCCTATTTCAGCCTCCTCCTAAGAGAAGGAAATTCAGCCTCTGCGGGTTTGGGGGTGGTTTGGTCATTATCCCCCTCCTGAAGGCAAGCTGGGCTTAAATCCCTCTGTTAGGACAGACCTAACCCCATGAGAACTGATCTGATCCTCAGTGAACCCCTCCATTTACCCTCTCTCACAAGGAATAATTTAAAATTTGTTTGTTTTATCAGGCAGTTCCTACTCTAATCAAGGGTTCCTCTTCTAATCAAGGGCTGAAATTGGAGTGAACTTCTACAAGACTATGAAAGCAGAAAATAACTCAGGGATAAGGCTCACAACTCAAATTCAGTGCAGAGTTTACTCCTGGCAAGCAGAATAATGCTGAATTCTCCATTTCCACATAACTCCATGAGGGGATCCTTCCCAATTAAATGTGTTCCCTTCAGCTAAGATCAACCCAAAAAACTGCATTTTCTGGCCATCATCAAAACTTCAGTGAGTTGAAGCCAATTGCTGCTCATCATAAGGAGTTTCCTTTAAAAAAATTCCCACTAAATCCAAGAGAAGGAAGGTGACAGAAACACCTGTGGAAATCCAGGAATAGGGAATTTGCTGATGGATCACTTTTCTCTCTGCAATTCACACTTTTTATTATTTACACTGTGGCCACACGGGGTTCAACTCTCTCTGGCTGTGGCCATGTCACATAAAAGGTCAGGGAATGGAGAATTCATTTGGTTTAAAATTGGTTTATTGGTCATTATCCCCCTCCTGAAGGCAAGCTGGGCTTAAATCCCTCTGTTAGGACAGACCTAATCCGTGAGGGCTGATCTGATCCTCAGTGAACCCCTCCATTTACCCTCTCTCACACAGAATTATTTCAGCTCTGTGCCACTTCCTTCCTTTTCCAGCAGACAGAACCAGGATGTGGTTGAAAATGCTGTGCTCCTTGGGACACCATCATGGCATGGATATTGCAAATTCCTTCCTTCTTCCTTTCCATGAAGGGCAGAAATCCCCTTTTCTTTTGTGGGTAAAGCAGCAGGACAGCAGGAACATTTTCCCAACAGGATTTCCCTCAGCCCCAGCTGCCCACAAGCCCAGGAGCATTTGCATTTCATGGTGATTCTCACAGACAATGTCATTTTCCCTGCACAGTTTGCTCCAGCACAATCCACCTCAGGACCTGATGGGCAGCTCTGAGTAGATTTTGGCCATTATTTTTTTTGTACACAAATGCTGGTCCAGGAACAAACCTGAACCAGGCTGCACTGAGCCACCTCCTGCAGAGCTCTGCAAAGCCAGAGCACAGCTTTGGGCAGCACTCTCAACACATGGAGTGGTTCCATGGGTTATTCAACCTATTTCCTTGTTTTTTCAGGAAAAATTCAAAAGAGGCCTCTCTAAAGATCTGTCCAAAGCAGTCAAAGAGGTCAGGAAACATGGAAATTTAGATTTCTGCTATTTTACTGCCTGCAAATGGAGCGGGTTTCTTGATGGAAAACTTTAAAAATCAAGTTCCTAGATTAAGTTCTATTTTCAGCATGGTTTGGGGGTAATTTTGTTGCGTTTTTGAATAATAAAGAATCTCATTTGTTGAAGGACTTTTTGAAGGATTTTTTGGGACCATGTGTAGTTTCAACAGGTGGATTCTGAGACTTCTCAGAACCTGCCATGGAGCCTGGGCAGATAAATAACCAGGTAACACACAAAATGTGTCTTAAAAATCTCCCTGTGCAGATATCCCAGATCTAATGGGTTCAACAAGCCAGGCCCTGCCCTCTGAGGCTTCCCTCTGGAATTTGCTCCCTCTGGCACGGGGACAGGAGAGCTCTGCCAGCCCCCAGGGCTCACTGCAGGGCCAACCATCCCCACCAAGACCTGGCTGCCCAGTGCTAAACAAAGGCTGATTTTCCCAATCATGGATTTGTTTTCTGATGGATGCTTAATTAGAGTGGGGCTGACCACTGGGGGTATTTATAAATTGCGGCATGTTTTTATGCACAATCCACCCACTGCTGCTGGCTGGACTGGATTAGAAACACTTTTAAACCCCCCAGATAGTGAAGAAATTCAGAATATTGAAATTCAGCACACCTGGAGCTGTGTTATCGACCATAGGCTGCCCAGTTAAAAGCAGAAGTAGCAAATGACAGCAATTACTCTTTGATATCTCCAGTATTTTGGTTTCCAAGGCCACACCTACACATGCACAGAGTTGATTTGGGAGCAATTAATTACTGCCTTTGCATTTGAGGTCACCTGCCCTGCAGGTGAACAGAGGGGTTTCAAGAATAGGAAATAATTTCTCACATGAGAAAAGGAGAAGACTGTTCAAAAGTGAAAGGGGCAGCTTTGTTTTGACAGGCTGATTTTAATCTTAGCAAAACCCAGCCAAAAACTGACCACACATGAGGAGTTACCTGCTTCAAATTCTACAAATGTGCTTCATGATTTCCCCTCAAAGCTGGGGAGATTAATGGGTATTTGCAAATGGAATTTTCAGCAGAAATTTAGGTCCCCTTTCCCTGCCCTAAACTGGTATAACAAGGCCAATTTTAAGAGTCTGATTAATTGGGAGGAAACCCAACAGATATTGTGAATATTCTGAGGGGATAACTCAGCTTTTCACAGCTTTTTTTGGTCAAGTGCAATCCATAATATAAGGATAGGATAAGAAAAAGAAGATTAATGTGGAATAGTATCAGCAAAGGCTGAATCCTTCAGGAATAAACTAAACTACCAGAAGTCCATCATCCAGAACATTATCTCTGCATTCATCCAAAACTCTGGTTTAAGAGCAAAAAATACCCCTTTCCATGGACATGCTGAGCAACAGCAGTGACTGAGGCATTTAGGAACCTTCCAGAAATGCTCCTTGGATCCTGTTTCTGTTCTGGACTCAGGTAGGCAGTTTTTCTTTGGGAATGCTTGGAAACCTGATTTACAGCCAGTTCCTTTGGATGCCAGCAGTAACAGTGACCACTCCTCCTCCCCTGGCTGCTCTGAAATCCAGGACAGCCTACCCAAACCTTACATTTTTTTCCCCCAAAATGTGAAATACCAAATGTGAATCTGTTCATGTGACAGCAATGTCTACGACTGCTTCAAATTTTGATTTATGTTGGTGGGGTAATTCCAAATTTGCCTTTTTGCTTCATTTTAATATCTGGATAATCTGCTGCTCCTAAAAAGGAACTATTTTGGCACGAGGTGATTTATTTTTTTCCCCTCCTCATCTTTCTCTCTCAGTGCCCTTTACAATGGACTTGAGTCATGTTGGATGGAAACTTCTCCATTGTATGTGGTTCTGTGGCTCAAACAATTTTGTGCTTAGTTTCAAGTGGCTGCAATATAAATAGAAGCCACACCACTTTTATTTTTCATGTGGGATGGGGTATTTTTGTGTCTTAAGGCACGATGAGATATTTGAAGAACAAATTAGTCATTCTGCCTCAAGAGCTGGTCTGTCTGAGGTAAGGCCACAAAATCGTTCTCAAATTGTTTACCTGGTGTGGAGCCTGCTGGGAGCAAAAATAGATCCTTGATTTAGGCTTGGTAATTCCTGTCTCTCAGCCTGGCTGATTCTGGTGTTCAGCTGATCCCTGTGGAGTGCAGAGCTCCAGGGCAGCCCCAGAGCCCTGGACAGGGGATGGACTTGATGGTGTTTTACTCACAGCTTCTCTGCACGCACTGTTCTATTCCTCCCCGCCCTCACTGTAAAGAATTGGTGTCTAACCTAAATCTCTTTCAGTTTAACACCATAAAGCCATCCCTCAGCCAGCCTGTCTTGGTAAAAAAAAGGGATTTATGAGCCCCTGGTAAGTACAGACCCCCCCCCCCTTCTCCAGGTCACCACTTGTTACTGGTTTCTATTTAAACACCCACCCAGCTCCTTATCCATCAAACCCCACCCATCAAATCCACACCTCTCCAAAATTTCTGTTCTCAGAGCCTTTTACAAGACCCTCCCCCCACCCCAAAGTTATTAAAGGGGATCAGCACAATGAACCCCACGTTTTGTAGGTGTGGAAATGGAAACACAAATGTGATTCCTGAAAGCCAGCTGGTAGTAAGGCCAGGGGCAGAACTCTGCATCCCCACACTTCAGCTGTCAGGGCAAGCAAGATAAAATAAGTGAAATGCCTCTATTTGCAACCTTTGCTCCGTGTTTTCTACTATGCTGAACAGCTTTCAGGAGCTTCCCAGATTTCTAAGGTATTTTCATGAATTGCAGCAGATTGAAAATGATTATAACTCAATTAATTTTGCACAAGAGCAAGAATTATTGTCAGCCTTCTTTCTGGAAACCTCAGGGCAAGGTTTGCTGTGGCAGAGCTTCTTAGCATTTCCATGGTATTTTATCTATGGCACTGCAAGGAAAGAGTACAGAGGCTGCTAATTCACTGCTAACCCAAGCTGTCATTTCCTGGTAGAAACCCAGCAACATTTGCACTTTTTGATTATCTCAGTGAAATCAAACAAACTGGTAAAATGTGTCAGGAAGTTCCCAAATCCTTGAGGTTCCGCAGGCGTCCGAATTCTCGGAGGAAAATTTTGAGCTTAAAACCACAGCCCAGGATGCTCTGTTTGAAAAGCACAAGTCTCCTACCTGAGGCTGCTGAGTGGCAGTGGGTCTCTGAGGAGATGGAATAGGAGTTTTGGACAACATTTGGTTCATTTTGCTTACGACTAACTCGGTGATGTGCTGCCTGTCTTCGGTCTGGTGCTCCCCGATCAGGGGCATGGCACAGTCCATCACCTGCAAAATGCAACAGGACATCAGTGCTGGGGTGGGAACTTCCTCCTCCTCCTCTTCCTCCTCCTCCTCCTCCTCTGTGCAGAAGGGCAGGTTGTGCTTTTACAGGATTGCTTTTAGCAGAGGCTTCAGGAATTCTACTTGTTCCATCAGGAAATAAAGGAGAGCACAGCGACTTTGCAGTGCCCTCCCCTCCCAAACTCCCCCAAAATTCTGCTTCAGTTCCTGCCTGGGCACACACTTTGGGGACAGGAATAGGAAGCACTGGGCTGATAAGGGAAATGAGATTTCTCAGTGCTCTGAATTAGTTGTTCTCCTGTCCCAGCTCAAGGTTCCCCCCCTGCCTATTTTTGTGGCTCACGAGCTGAACTACAGCATGGAAATGCAAAGTAAAACTTCATTTTCCTGGCCACTTGTGGGGTTTTCCTAGGGAAATCTGGATTCTTACTGATTCATGAAAAACTTTACCTAACACCTTGTTATTATTGAAAACCTTTCTTTAAAAAGTAGTGTGGCTGCAAAGAATAAGTAAAAATGTCTACAAAGAGAGCAGGATGGCAGAGAGGCACATAAAAATAGATGTATTTCCATTCTAAATGTGCCAGGTTAATCGTGCTCAGTGGTTATTTATTGCAGCTATTCTGATGAATAAAACTAATACTGAATTCTGCCATTTCAGTGGGTCCCAAGCATTTGTTACTTCTACAGAATATTTGTTGTTTCTCCAGAATATTTGTTATTCCTCCAGTGTATCCATCTGTATTTGTTTCAGGGGAAATAAAAGCAAAACATAATAACCCCAACTATTATTCACAAGGGCACTGGACATTCCTACTTATATAAAAAAAAACCCAAAAAACAGGATTTAATTCACTTTTGAGAAACTGCAATCCTTTTTTCACGTGCATAGGGGTGTGTCCAANCACAGGTCTGGGTGGAAGAATTTTGTCATCTGAGGGGTGACACAGGGATCAGTGTGAAGGCCATTATCACACCCACATTCACAGATCCATCCTGAAGTGGAGGGGATTTAGTGGAAACAAAACTCTTCTCAACCCCCCCAACCTCCAGAAAAGATCTTTCTTAACAAAGAACAGAGCTTTACCTTCTTTCTTTTAGATACCCAAGGGTTTCTAGGAATTAGGCACAGAAGTTGGGTGTTCAAAGGGACATTTGGATTTAAAAGAAGGTTGCACCTTGCAGCAGCTGGGAAGGAGCTGCATTATAAACACTGGCACCCAACCCTGAGCTTTCAAACTGTGGTGAGTGCTGTAAAATCCCTCCTGAGTGACAAAGGCTGCTCTGTTCCAGTGATGGGATTAGTCTGAAGTCCCAAATAATTTCCATTATTCTTCTGTTTGTTCATTTACAAGATTCACTGGCATTGTGTGCTGGCAACCAAAATGCCGGCGGTGCTTGTGCTGGGATTTTCAGGTCTAGGAGGTCTCCTCTGAGCTTCCTCACAGCCAAAAGGCTCTAAAATAACCCCAGAGCAAACAATGCAGTGATGATTGAGCTCCAGAACAAATGTTTCCTTAGAAATGAATGAATGGTCTTCCACTTGAGGGCCACGTCAACAGTAGTGAAGAAATGTTTCATAAGTTCACTGAAAGGTTCTTTAAAGTTTACCGTATTTTTAAACAGAATTTTATGTGGAACGTCTCAACTTTTTCAGTTAATGGAGAGAAAAGTACTGAACCAACAGGAGTTGATATTTCTGAAGGGGGAAAATGTGGCCCTGCAGGCTGTGAGGCTCTTCAGTATTAATTTCTGCTCACTTACTGCTATTTTAAAAATTGATTTAACACTTTAAAGATCCACTTCATTGTACCCTGAGCTGTTCCTTGCAAGAGGAATTTGCATCATGCCTGGAGTAGCCAAAGTGCCAGGACTGTGAAGTGTTAAAAATGACTGAAAACAGAATGTTTTGGTGGGAAGGGCATTGGATGTTTGGTTGTTCACTGGAAACAATCTGCTTTTCAGAGAGGGAGTGATGTCTGGGCTCTAAAAACCTGCTGCCCCCCTTGCAAATATGCTTTAATGAGAGCTATTTTTAAAAATATTCTCTATAGGGTGTAGATGAACCTCTTACCCAACATCAGTTAAAAGTTTCACAGAGCACGCAAAGAAAACCTGCCTTTGTTTACCTTCCACGTACATTAAAACAATTACTTGGAATGACTGTGAAATAAATTGCCTCAAATAAGGTCCTGCCAAAGGATTAGACAGGATTAAGATCTGGAGGATTGGGTTTGGGCTGAATTTCTGCTTTAAAGTACTTTTACAACTGCAGGTTCACACCTCGGCTTCCTTCGGGAGATGCTGCCACAGTGCTTGGCAGAACTTGTGGGGAAAGTGAAAACAGAGAGCCTTGAGGTGTCAAAGCTTCACATCCACCCAGCAGAGAAATTCCTGAATGAAGAACTTTCAGGCACAGTCACACATTGAGGCAGACTCCAACAGATCTGGCATTAAACCCCAGAGCCATTTGCCCTTATCAATCTCTTATCATTGGGTGGGTTTTGGCCTCGTTGAAATCCTTGGATTTGGTGCCACAGTGGCACGAATGTTGTTGGCCAAAGGTGTGGCAGCAGAGCAGCCCTGCCACTGCCTGGCAGAGCAGCTGACTTCGAGGTGGGTGCTCACAGGGTGGCCTCTGGTGTATTTTCTTTTCCTTGAACATAATTCAGTCTGTTTCCATGCCCAGGACAAGAGTTAATGGCAACTGACAGAAATCAGTGCATTTTATAGGAGTGTATCTGAAGAATATTTTGGGCAACACCAACAGCTTTTAAATCCTGTGAGTGACTACAGGAATGTCTGGCTGGCATTTCCCCCCCTCCTTTGGAAGATTTGATAAAGTTTAAATATCCACAAAGCTCCCTGTTTATAAATAGTTTATTTACAGCCTGTGCTAGATTTAAAATCCCGTTTAAACCCAGCCAGTTTTCAGTTCAGCAGAAAATATTGGAGTTTCCCACTAAGAGGATTTCATAGGAAAAGGAAAAGGACATCTGTAATTTATAAAATCAAACATGTTACAGTAAAAAACATGGGGCCCTATGAATTACAGTCACTTAATTCATATCACTGGGAAATTGAATTCATGTATCAATGTGTTTTCATTGCTGCAGCCAGTTCTTTGGGATGAATTTGTCTTATCATCCAGGGATTGACTATATATGTTAGTGGGAAAGATAAATAGCTAAAATGTGGGCTGTGAGACTGAGACTGGCAAGGAGAAGGAGGAGAAGAAGGA